>JAVTVY010033739.1:0-14702 GCA_036873755.1 Hanleya hanleyi | reverse complement strand
AACTAGTAAGACACATAAGAGACGAGACAAGGTTTTACTTTTCTCACTTAAATCTCTTGTGAGGAAATGAAATCATACGAGGAACTATGTGAGAAAATATCTCTTGTGAGGTTTTCTATTCTGCACCAGAAGAAATATATGGGAAAACAACTGAGTCCCTTTTTCTCACGAGAGATCATATAAGTTTCAGGACTTTGACAAAATCTGAAGAGAAAATGTTCAATATTAACAGAGTCCAAATTCTCACAAGAGATCTCTTATGAGATTATAGTATTGGTATCCCTTTACTGACTGAAATCCTTTGTGTAAGTTTTGGAGGGAAAATTGAAACTTTGGAGGGAAATACTGTTAATCAGGGATATGGTTGGCATGGTTGGTGTGTCCTCACTCAGGAAATTACAAGTATTAGATGGTTTACTGGTGAAATACATACATGTATGCTATAGTATTGAGAAAAGGAACAGTTATTGAGGTAGGTTTATTGGATCATAGTGACATTTCAGAAACTATGTTTACTGGCTATTATAAGCAAGTCTGAAAAGATCACACTGGACAACAACAACATGTTCTGTGAAATTTTGTGAAGTAAATGAATCATCTTGTAATTAAACAGGTTCTACTCTTTGTTCATATGTATTTAAAGATTTTAAACTAAAAACAATTTGAGGCTTAGGCCCTATGTGTACCAAGCTTACATGTCCTGTTCCAGTCAGTGCTTCACTCAACGTAGACAAAATTGAAACATTAAAATTGATGGTCATTGGGTTTAGCCATCTTTTGTTGTTTTAGTGCTTAGGTCCTGAAATCTCACAAGAGATCTCATGTGAGGTTTTGACAAGAATTGCCGGGCTCCATGTAGGAATCTCATAAGAGGTCTCACAAGATTTAGGCAAGATTTTAGCTACAACATGTAACCTAGTGATGACGTTTATATTGACCTTATATTGTCACTAGGTTACAAGCCACTGCAAACCACATTCGTCTTTTATTTTCCGTATGGTATAAAGAATCAAGTTACGGCCACATACCTATCATTTCTTGGTAGATGGTATCATTTCGAATAGCGGTGACACACTGCCCGCAAAATCCGCTGCTGATTTCATCGCATTTCAGTCAGTTTTTCCAGCAGCTCCCGCTTCGATCTGCAATTTGTCTTCCATGTTTCTTTTCGAAATGAACTGCGCATGCGCCAATGCCGTGACCTTTGTAAAACCGGAAAGCGTGGTAGCAGACGATTTTTAACTTGTCAAAGTTAAGCATGGATAATTGCATTAATTGTAACAAATCCTTTGTCAAGGGACATAAGGGCTACAATAGAGTGTCGTTAAAATCTCTCACATCTCCTAAAACAGTGAGAAAGTTTTACAAAGGTCACGGCATTGGCGCATGCGCAGTTCATTTCGAAAAGAAACATGGAAGACAAATTGCAGATCGAAGCGGGAGCTGCTGGAAAAACTGACTGAAATGCGATGAAATCGGCAGCGGATTTTGCGGGCAGTGTGTCACCGCTATTCGAAATGATACCATCTACCAAGAAATGATAGGTATGTGGCCGTAACTTGATTCTTTATACCATACGGAAAATAAAAGACGAATGTGGTTTGCAGTGGCTTGTAACCTAGTGACAATATAAGGTCAATATAAACGTCATCACTAGGTTACATGTTGTAGCTAGGCAAGATTTCACAAATCTCACCTCATTTGCATGTTAAATTTCACGTAAGTTTCTTACTAGTTCTCACCTCATTTCCACATGTGAGATTCTTACGAGTAACTTACGTGAAACACACAAGATTTTATGTGAGACAGTTTCGTACAGGTGGCCTTCCTCGACCGGTCATTGTAAACGATTATGCAAACTGCAAGACGGTACATCTTCGGAAAATTTATGACCTATTCCAAGGTTCTTAGCGTGACATGTACATGATCAGGTCAGGGGATTTGCAGCATTTCTGTTCTTCATTCAATACATAGTACTGTTCATACGCCCTATGATATGTACTTTTGTTGCTAACATTATGCAAGTTTTGTTGTTAAAAAATAAAACTGAACGTACTTGTAGGCCTACTCGTTTGAAGCAGCAGACATTATAAATTTAGTTGACCTAGATTCTGCATTGAAGATCAACCATTGAAACGCGGAAAACAACGAATTACGTCAATTATACAGTATTTTCGCCTGCATGTTGTCTGATCGTACTAGTCTTGTTTATCTGATGATGCTAAACAATAATGATCTTGTGAACTTTGGGATAGGCCTAGGTCATAAATTTTCTGAAGATGTACCATTTTGCATGCAAACTAGCCATGTGTGGAAATTCCAGGCCACGGGAATCTCGTTGGATCTCGTCACCTCTCGCAAGCATAGCGAGATGTTCTCGATCCACTTCCTGTTTACAAACACGTGGCTATCTGCCGTCTACCGATGGTTTTCGCTGATACAGATAAGTTTAGATAATAAAAAGAAGCTAATAATCCTCTAAAACGTATATAATTTGCGCTACTCTTGGTAGAGATGGTCATTTTAACTTCGTTTTCATCCTTTATTTATTGAATTTTTTTTTTTGCCGTCCTAATTTGGGGGTTTTTGCCATCGTAATTTGGGGGTTTTTCAATTTTCTCTAATTTGGGTACCGGTAAACGGTATGAATTTGGGCCAGTATCATCCCCTGGTATCGTTCTTAACGATGTTTGGTCGCATCAGACTTTTAATAAAACAAAATCAGTATTGCGATATTTCTTTGCCGAAGTTTTATATAGTTCTCGTTTTCTTAAAAAAAAAAACAAGAAAAAAAAACAAGAAAAAAACACGAAAGCTCATGCAAAATAAATACAGTGCAGTCTCAAAAGTGCTGCCTTTTTGAGTGTTTTTTGTTCTAATAAGAGTCTATACCATAGCTGTACTGTGAGCCCTTCAGCAAATTCTGACGGCTATCAATAAGCCATACTGATTTGAACGCTCGAAAAAGAATGACGCTCCTTTTTCTGACTGTCGAACGTTCGTTTGCTTGGAGAAAAAACATGAGTACCTGTTCATTTTCTGACACATTCTTTTAGTTTGAACGTCAACACTTTTGACACGCTCCCTAACAGAGTTTTGTGTCCTTGCGAACTGAGCTTAAACATTTTTTTTACCGACTTCAAACTTTTTTTTCCCAACGGATTTTTGGGGTCGGTCGGGTGACGGGAAACAGGACTATTATTATGGACGGCCTTATTAGGCGATTTTGTGGGGAATTTGCTAACCAAAGATCTAAAACTTTCGCGTCTTCCGCATTACATTTTCGATAAAACATCATCGATCTTTATTTCGTCGACTGTAACGCAAATCATGCTTCCTCGGCATGGTAAATATAGGGAACCCAGTTCAATCACATAATATTGTGGAGCTATATGGTTCCCGACTCGCACAATGGCGAGTGTGTTCTCATCGCGGTTTTGCATACACCCTTACTTTAATATATTCAGCACGCATCGGCCGTCATGATGGACATCGGGGTGGAGGCGGAGAAATATATCTGTCTTAAAATTGCCTCAAGCAAACCCAAGGAAACGTATTTGGATTGGAGGGGGGTGGCAGTTAATGAAAAAATAACGTTCAAACATTTAGTCCAGCAAATCCAAGTGGCGGGAAATCAAATAATCGGTGATCCGGTACAACTTCCCAGCTCAAATGAAAATGTCAAAATCAAATATAATTGTTTTTGCTGCCGTGTTTTTTATTTCGTGTTGAGTTTATGATTTGTGTTGTGTTGACCTCCCTCCCTCATTGAATTTTCATCAGCAGCTGACCTGAAACATAGGTTCAAACACAGTCGGCCTTAGGGTCAGTCATCCCATTGGGTTCTATGGCTAGGGTCAGTCATCCCACTGGGTTCTACATGTATGGCTAGGGTCAGTCATCCCACTGGAATCTATGGCTAGGGTCAGTCATCCCACTGGGATCTATGGTTAGGGTCAGTCATCCCACTGGGATCTATGGTTAGGGTCAGTCATCCCACTGGGATCTATGGTTAGGGTCAGTCATCCCACTGGGATCTATGGTTAGGGTCAGTCATCCCACTGGGATCTATGGTTAGGGCCAGTCATCCCACTGGGATCTATGGTTAGGGTCAGTCTATGTTTAAGCCCAGCGCATGCTGGAGCTATCTGCTCAGCCAAATTTCATTTGTGCACGATGGCGGAAGCAGACAGCTTCTGGGTGCGGGCAACTTTATGAAAGTTTTTGGTCATTTGTGTCCTAAAGGCAAATTGTAAAATAATTTTGGACACGCCTGAAAGAAATTGTGCAGTGTGTGCTGAATGAAAGCTATGTGCTTACGCCTTTTTGTTAGAGCGCATTTATAAATTGCATTTTTTCATCGAAGGGAATATGCGCGCCGAAGGCCAATGAAAAAAATTGAGTTATAGTAATAAATATTGAGCTCTTCAAGAGATAAGTTGAGTTCCCAAATAAAAATGTTGAATTGCCGTGACAAATTATGGAGCAAAATGTTGTTGTTGCTGCAACTCATGAGTGCTACCGTAGACGTTAGTGCTTACTTGCTGGGGCAAGTGAACATCGGCACGGACAAGTGCAATGTTCATGTTTAGCTGCCTGTGTTGGCAAGCACAATTTTCTTTGAATTAAAATACTCACTGGAAAGGTATATAAGCTTGTATTCTCAGAAATAAAACAATGTTGTAAGGAGATAATATTCATTTTGTAATGTCATGTGACCACACAGCCAGTTCACACATGCACTCTAACAAGAAGGCGTGAGCGCATAGCTTTCGTTCAGTGCACACTGTAAGATTTCTTCCACGCATGTCCAAAATTATCAAACACGATCATGGATATTTGTCTTTAGGCGCGAATGACCAAATACTTTCGTTTATAAAGTTGCCTGCACACGAAAGCTACATGTATAGATCTGCTTACGCCATGAAATTTGGCTAAGCAGATAGCTTCAGTGTTTAGGGTCAATCATCCCAACGGGATTTATGGTTAGGGTCAAAGTTATCCCACTGGGATTCATGGTTCTAACGGTCGCAGTTATCCCACTGGGATTTATGGTTCTAAGGGTCACAGTTATCCCACTGGGATTTATGGTTCTAAGGGTCACAGTTATCCCACTGGGATTGATGGTCCTAAGGGTCACAGTTATCCCACTGGGATTTATGGTTCTAAGGGTCACAGTTATCCCATTGGGATTTATGGTTCTAAGGGTCAAAGTTATCCCACTGGGATTCATGGTTCTAAGGGTCGCAGTTATCCCACTGGGATTCATGGTTCTAAGAGTCGCAGTTATCCCACTGGGATTTATGGTTCTAAGGGTCACAGTTATCCCACTGGGATTCATGGTTCTAAGGGTCGCAGTTATCCCACTGGGATTCATGGTTCTAAGGGTCGCAGTTATCCCACTGGGATTTATGGTTCTAAGGGTCACAGTTATCCCACTGGGATTCACGGTTCTAAGGGTCAAAGTTATCCCACTGGGATTCATGGTTCTAAGGGTCAAAGTTATCCCACTGGGATTTATGGTTCTAAGGGTCACAGTTATCCCACTGGGATTCATGGTTCTAAGGGTCGCAGTTATCCCACTGGGATTCATGGTTCTAAGGGTCGCAGTTATCCCACTGGGATTTATGGTTCTAAGGTCCCAGTTATCCCACTGGGATTTATGGTTCTAAGGGTCCAAAGTTATCCCACTGGGATTCATGGTTCTAAGGGTCACAGTCATCCCACTGGGATTTATGGTTCTAAGGATCACAGTTATCCCACTGGCATGCATGGTTCTAAGGCCGGTCACAGTCATCCCACTGGGATTTAATGGTTCTAAGGGTTACAGTTATCCCACTGGGATTTATGGTTCTAAGGGTCACAGTTATCCCACTGGGATTCATGGTCCTAATGGTCACAGTCATCCCACTGGGATTTAATGGTTCTAAGGGTCACAGTTATCCCACTGGGATTTATGGTTCTAAGGGTCACAGTTATCCCACTGGGATTTATGGTTCTAAGGGTCACAGTTATCCCACTGGGATTGATGGTTCTAAGGGTCACAGTTATCCCACTGGGATTGATGGTTCTAAGGGTCACAGTTATCCCACTGGGATTCATGGTTCTAAGGGTCACAGTTATCCTACTGGGATTTATGGTTCTAAGGGTTGCAGTTATCCCACTGGGATTTATGTTTCTAAGGATCACAGTTATTCCACTGGAATTTATGATTCTAAGGGTCACAGTTATCCCACTGGGATTTATGGTTCTAAGGGTCACAGTTATCCCACTGGGATTTATGGTTATTACTCTTCCTGTGATCCATTTGTTGAAGGATTTAATAAACATGTAAGCATAATCAATATTCAAAAAACAATCTTTGCTACCAGCATGGTGTTAAGCTTTAGGCCGGCTGTGTTGGTACCTGTGTTTCGGGTCAGCCGCCCGCATTGAATTTACCGATATTACGTGTGTATGGTGTAACATGCGCGTTGATTATTTCTGAACAATCCTGTATATTTCAAACTTGACGACGGTTATTAGGCGATTTTGTAGGGAATTTACTAACCAAAGGTCTAAAACTTTCGCGTCTTCCGCATTACATTTTCGATAAAACACAATCGATCTTTATTTCGTCGACTGTAACGCAAATCATGCTTCCTCGGCATGGTAAATATAGGGAACCCAGTTCATTCACATAATATTGTGGAGCTATATGGTTCCCGACTCGCACAATGGTGAGGTCACTGTCCAGAGAAATGATATAAAAGTCTGATTCATCGACACGGTGGAAAAGGACCGCGTATGTTTTGGAGAATTAAACAAATTAGTCGGGCAGAGATTCTGTAAACAATATATTATCTTTCAATAATATCTTTTAATATTTAGTGCGAGTAAATATTTATACAATGGAACGAAAGAAATATACGGATTTCACAAATGAAAATGGTCTTGCTGATCCGAGTGTGTTCTCAGTCGCGGTTTTGCATACACCCTTACTTTAATATGTTCAGCACGCGTCGGCCGCCATGATGGACATCGGGGTGGAGGCGGAGGAATATATCTGTCTTAAAATTGCCTCAAGCAAACCCAAGGAAACGTATTTGGATTGGAGGGGGGTGGCAGTTAATGAAAAAATAACGTTCAAACATTTAGTCCAGCAAATCCAAGTGGCGGGAAATCAAATAACCGGTGATCCGGTACAATTTCCCAGCTCAAATGAAAATGTCAAAATCAAACATAATTTTTTTTGCTGCCGTGTTTTTTATTTCGTGTTGAGTTTATGATTTGTGTTGTGTTGACCTCCCTCCCTCATTGGATTTTCATCAGCAGCTGACCTGAAACATAGGTTCAAACACAGTCGGCCTTAACATTACACACACAATGTATCAATTGAGCCTGACACATAAGAAGTCAGCAATAGAGAAGTGTACAGGGTGTTGTCAGTTACAAGTCTCCCAGCAGGCTATACTTATCATGCTTACATACCAATCAATATATCCTCAACAGTGTTGGTGTATATGTTAAACACATTAAGTTCCCTAAAGAATTTCAGGCACAACCACTGCATCAATTAAACTATTAGGACATTCTCAGCATGGGTCAATTAAACTGATAGCCTTAACCCATTAACCCCCTGTGGAGGTCAATGATCTTTACAGCTACAGGGCATATAAACCCTTTGCCTGCCTGAAACAATCAAGCCATGGTAGTTGGCTCTTACATCATATGGTCCAACTTTTCTGTAATGGTAAGCAATACCCACCCAATTCAAAAGCCAAACACATACATCTACTACAAAGCTCACATATCACAGAGAGGTGTAAAAAATAAATTACAAAAAAAAACTACAAAAAATGAAATAGCATCAGAATTTTGAATTTCAAGTTTGCAAGATACGGACATTGTGAACAAGAAAGAGAATGGAAAATTAGTTTGAGACTGATATTGCTCAACAAAAGTACATACAGACCCCACCATATCCCCAACTTACTCAACCATTTTTCAATATTTCAACTGAATTTCAATGCGCCTTTTGCCCTATTCGTAATGCCGGTTTCGGCCGCAAGGTGGCGCTAGCGCTCACGGCACTTTTGGTCTGTTCCGGTTGTCTGCTACACTGAACATGTGCAGGAGGGAAGGCGGGTATTGTATTTCGTCTCGTTTCGTCAGATTTTCTCACTGATGGAGACGTCTTTGGTAGTTTACGTAAGTATAGTCATCAAGACTAATTTTTACTCGTTTGTACAAGCATAATAAAAGCCGCTTTGTCAACAAATTGGGCAATCAAAGCTCGTCGTTGTTGTTGTCATAAAACATTTGTTTAGTTAGACTCAGGGATAAAGGATTACTGTACCGTACGATTGTCGAGGCATTATCACTGATAATATTGTCGCGGTTCTCCTGGCTTCAATCGGCTTTTTTAGATAGTAATTAGATAATTAAAAAATTAAAAATAAGTAGCTATTAGTGCAAAAACTACTTCCTTAGTATTTATGAGAAGTTAATTAATTTCCTGTTCAGTGTGTCTTTTCACAATAAAATTATGAAACACTATCAGAAGTCCCAACTGAGGCGGGTTGGGTTCTTGTTTATCACATTATAATCATACAGCTACATGGTAGTTGATCCGATTATTTCTCACAGTACTTGATCAAACAAACTGGCCCCTGGTGATTGTTTTCAGTAGAGTGTGGTTTAACCCTTTCACCGATTATTTCCCCTGACAAAAGTGACCTGCTGACGATCAATTCCCTGAGAACTGTTAAAATTTGTATATGTTGTCTTTGGAATGTTAGAAAACGTGTTTGCGTCTGAGATTTGTAGAAAAACATAGGGACCCCGCCTCCACAATGAACACTCCGGTGTTATTTGCTCCAGTTTTATAGCAAAATAAATCAAATAGCATACAAAATTAGGTTTTACTTCAAGAGAATGCGCTTTCCCCGGCTTCATTTCTTTCATTTCTGCGGCTTGCTGCCGAGAGGCCCGTCACACGGTATGTGGAAAAAAACGCATTTTTCGCTCCGAATTTTTTCGTTCAACATCTAATTTTGCTTTATTTCTTTTGCGGAACAAACAAACAATTTCGAGAATCAAATTGATCAAGGTTTTGACTTTCCAGAAGTATACAGTGTTTGATAGGTTTCCGTTAAAACGAATGCAAAATAATAAAAATGCTGTACATACCCATCGTGATGGCCAACAGGTTTAAAGCTAACCCGATCAACCGGGGATGGTCGTACGGGTGGCACTCTCGTTATCCCCGTACACCGGGTTTAATCGGTGAAAGGGTTAATCAGGCTGAACTGCCGGCCACCCACCATGTTTTATAACAACAACAACGACGAGCTTTGATTGCCCAATTTGTTGACAAAGCGGCTTTTATTATGCAAGTACAAACGAGTAAAAATTAGACTTGATGACTATACTTACGTAAACTACCAAAGACGTCTCCATCTGTGAGAAAATCTGACGAAACGAGACGAAATACAATACGCGCCTTCCCTCCTGCACATGTTTAGTGTAGCAGACAACCGGAACAGACGAAAAGTGCCGTGAGCGCTAGCGCCACCTTGCGGCCGAAACCGGCATTACGAATAGGGCAAAAGGCGCATTGATAATTGAGGTCTTATTCATTGTTAGGACATAAATTTGGTCTATAAACACTGGCCAAGGGCCGACAATATGTGACATGTACATGTATTTCCCAAATCAGGGTTGATAAACCTTGAAGATTGAATTTCAATTGATAATTGAGGCCTTATTCATTGTTAAGGACATAAATTTGGTCTATAAACACTGGCCAGAGGCTGACAATATGTGACATGTATGTATTTCTCAAATCAGGGTTCATAAACCTTAAAGATTCCAATTTTTAAAGGAATTTTCAATGTCTTTTCTAGCTTATTAGTATGAACCTGCTGAAAACAAATATGTTGTTCAATACATTAAACAAACAGACTTGAAAATCCCTTTTGGATGAATAAAGAATATATTTAATGGGATTACTTTTGCCATTTGACTTGACAAGTAAATTGACAACAATGGTCTTTTCAATTATTTTACAATTTTCCATTTTTGAAGGCTTTTCAATGCTCGAATTCTAAATTGTCATTTTCAAGGCTTTTCAAGGTGTACGAACCCTACCAAATCTTGGACACCCACCACCTTCAGTACCATCATGACCATGTGGCTTTTGTAGTAAGGCACCAACATCCCTCCCCGCCCATGCACCCATCACCATAGCCCCTCCCCACCCCCCCCCGCATTTCCAAATTGTAACGTGGATACCAACCATATTAATTAACAGACTAGTTTGATGTTTTCAAATATGATATAAAAATTGACAACTTATATAGGATTGTGAAGACTATGCTTGTGCACCCATTGTTGCGCAACCTGATAAATTGCAATCAGGAAATGTTACGTCAGAGATCCAATGACCAATGATTTGAGTTTTGACAAGATCTATTTTGCATGTTTTGGTGGAAGACACATCATCCACGAGGTCCCCAAACAACATAAATGAATAGAACATAACAAGTTGAACGATCCGGAACCATATAGCCATGAACAGAAATGCAATCATATTTTTCTTCAAAGGTATTTCGAGCGGGCCGACGTAAGCAATATCATTAGGACTGATGTTAATAGGATGAACCACCATAGAAATCTTTCTTTTTAAAACCCTGTAAATCGGCTGTAATCTTTGAAATATTTTATAGACACACTACCCTTCCGCTTTCCCGGAAAAGAAAAAAATGAGGAGCTCGACGGGTGTGACTCGCCCGTGTTACAGAGTACGCTCGGTCAACACGCAGGACTTAATTTTCCTACGTCTACTACCCGACCCTCTAATTGTTTTCCCCTAAACAGCTAGGTATCACAGTTATTTCTCTTGCTTTGAAGTTCTTTTAAACACAGGACTTCCGCTATACTAAAATTTGCAGTTTTGATGGCGATTTCACGTTTTACACTCAGTGCATGTGAAACTTCTTTTACTAGTTGTGATCAGTTGGCTTGTACGCTTGAATGGCAAAGGTTATCATGATCTCGTGGCTTCCCTTTTAACGTGAGTACTACAGTACCTTTTACATGTATGTGTTATGACCAAAAAAAAATTTAAACTTATCAATCCTAACTTATAGCCATCAATGCTTTTAATATGCGTAATTTATATTATTTCAGTGAATGTAATTTTCTGAAGTTTGAAGATAATAGTACTGAAAAATTTAAAAAGGTGAAGTGATGATTGCAAATAAATCAATCTATTTCATGATTATTTACCTGCTAAATTCCTTATTCGAGCATAGTCCAGTTTTTCTTTGGCAAGTCTTCTCCGTATCAACAAGTATCCAGTGTAACATGACACGAGGAAATACAACCCTAACACAGTGTAGGCAACTTTCTTAAAAGACACCTTTCGTCTCATGGCATCATCATCTTAGGGGATGCATGCATGAGACCTCGCTCTCACGCTTTCGGCGATCCCGTTTGTGTGCTTTCACTTCTCGGTGATACGAATTTCTTTCCAGATGGTAGAAGATCGAGACATGCTGTGTTGTCCTTACTGGTGCTCACGTTAGCATTTCGAAGTCGATGAAAGCGTGCTTCCCCTTACTGAAGTCTATAAAAGCACAAAACAGATATATTGATTAGTAAGCAAGACAGTTCAAGAGAGACTGGCGAAGACACAGCAAGGTGCGCGCGCGGAGGTGTAATGGACTCGCTCCTACAACGTGAGTCTGCGAGAATATTTCGAGATTTCCGGATATCAAAATGGCGGCGCCCATGGTTATCCCCACGCGGGTGGATGGAAAAGTGGAAAACTGCTTGATCGAAGCTACGGTAGTGACCGGTCTTGAAACGATTGCGAGATTAGAAGCTCTGGAGAAGATCCCCGGAGCTACTGTACAGTGTGGCAGGGGCAGAATATTTCTTACAATGCCTATCTGTCTCACACGCAAGGTGCGTGTTGTTGTTGTTGTAAATTATGTTGGGATTCCGATAACCATCTGGGCTGGAATCTATAGGACGTCACATTTCCCCCTCCTGACATTTCTGCCACTTGGACATTTCCCCACGCAGACATTTCCCCTCCTAGACAAGTTTTCGTTCGTTCCGTAGGGTAGGCAGATGACGTCACAAAACTGTGGGGAACATGACACATTTTCTTCCAACAGTAACACCATCGATATCATCATCTCAGACCGACCTCGTTAGCTTTCACACAAAAGGAATTCAGTTTTCCTGAGGCAATTTTCACGAATATAATCCACCCAAGCATTACTGCATGCTGTTAAGCTGGGTTTACAACGCCACGCAAGCCTCTGTCTAGACTGGAAAAGAACAACAACAACAACAGCTGCTTAATTGATATTTTGACAATTCATTATAACGCGATTATTGATGTGATTTTTAATTAGGAGTCAGTATAGCACTTTATGGCGAGGTTGCACTGTACATGTATTTGAATTTGTACAATTATTAGGAGCCTTATCCTAAATAAGTGCCTACATGCATTCAGACGCTGGAGTTGGAAGGAAGAAAAGGCACAGATTTATGAAAATAGTTGTAAATGCATAAATGAATTAAACTGTTGATTAACGGCTGATCAAGACAAACAATTAACGAATGATGTACTGGTTGCAAAAAAAGCCTTGAAAGCAATGTCGTTGTTATGTACATGTTGTATTGCAGAGGCTTGGTTATTGGAATTTGTTGGCAAATTAGAGTTGAAAATGTCAATCCAAGAAGTTGGCATCAATGCGTGTAGTGACAAAGGATAGGCTCACATCTCCCCTCACAACGAGTGCTCCGTTGTGTCAAGTTGTTCTCTCATGCAGTAATGCGGAAACCTTGAAATGTCAACTGCAGCAATGCAGAAGAGATTGTTCGAATACATCCAGGGCAAGATACGCGTCAATTACTATGCGTATACATGTTCACGTGAGATCTCGTTTACAAATGGGCATGTATTTGTACCATTTCTGTGGATACTTTCAACATGGCAGGATCCTCGAATCGGAAGGAAAGTATCCCAACCCAGTGTTCGAATTTAAGAAAAATTTGAACCAGTCCGCCGGACTGGTGAGCTAAAAATGTAACCAGTCCGCAAATATTTTTACTAGTCCGTTAATATTAAATAAAAGATGAAGTGGGAACATTTGTCATCATGAATATTTTGTGCTCTGTGATGGTTGCTACTAAATAAGAAATTAATAATTGTGCATTTCTTGAATTTCTTGAGCGCGTGTGAAGATAATGACAAACGACAAACCCCGTCGGCTAGACTTTGACGGCGACTTTGACTGCACGTGTCGTCGCAAAAAACACTGCTTCAAACGCCATTTCAAGCCAAAAAATCTGTAGATTTCTTTTGAAGTTGATAGAGAATATGTTTAAAATTGTCCTGGTAAACCTGATCAGGTTGACTGAAGCGTAATCATGTTGCTGATTTCCCGATTCCCGACCTGGAAGTGGGAGCTTTATTTTCTGAAAAGATCGCCAACCTGCATTGCCATGCTGCATTACAGTCACACTTTACGGTATGCTGGCTGTGGTCGCACCGCTTTACGGTTGTTGTTGTTGTCGTAAAACGCGGCCGTGGTCGTGATTTCGTTGGCATTTGCTGGAATTTTTTTTAGACTCGCACAATTTATTTAGACTCGGTCGGGTAACCAAAAACAGATATTTTGTTTTTCATTCTTTACAAATTGTGCGGAGATATCCAGAGAAATAGTTTACACAATGAACTGAGAGTTTTTTTGTTACCAGTCCGACGGACTTGTTGTTCAGTCACTCACACCAGTCCGTTTGATTTTTTACCAGTCTCGGACTGACGGACAGGTGCCAAATGCAACCATTTAAGGGCATTTTCTAGTTTATTGCAGCTCTCAAAGCAAACCTTTAAAATTCCTTCCCTTACAGACTTGAGGTGTACACCTCAAGTTGAGGTGTAGTCGAGGTGTACACCTCATTTTCTTTTTCAAGGTGTATACACCTCAAGTACACCTCATGGACTTTGAATTTTTTTTTTGTAATTTTCCTACACCTCAAGTACACCTCTTGGACTTCGTCAAAATAGATATGTTATATACTACACCTCAAGTACACCTTGAACTTTGCCAAAATATGCATGTACCTCAAGTACACCTCTAGGACTTTGTCAAAATAGATATGTTATATACTACACCTCAAGTACACCTTATGGACTTTGCCAAAATATACATGTACCTCAAGTACACCTTTGGGACTGTGAAAATATACTTGTAATTTTTGTACACCTCGGGTATACCTTGGCTTCCCATACAGATTTCACAGCCCATCAACTTAATGTTTTATTTATATTTCAAAGTACATTTCTTAGTTCATTTAAGATCTTCACAAGCGCTATATTTTAAAATAAATCAATAAATGGGTTGGCTAACTGTAAATCTCATACACCCTCTATGAATAAAAGAACCCTAGTGACACATGTGAACACTCTTGACAGGTCATACCTTATATTTTTAGGATGACACTTTCTCAGTAAAGCACAAATACTAGTGCTGGATGGGTCAGTCCCGTGCGAGACTCGAACCCGCGTCCTCAGAGTTTGGACCAAATCGCCAGCAGTAAATGCAAGCAGCCTAAACCACTCGGCCACCTCAGCTTCCACAAAGAGGAAGTTTGGAGATCGGAGTCTAGATTACGTACATTTACTACCCCTCTGATAG
>JAVTVY010033738.1:0-14564 GCA_036873755.1 Hanleya hanleyi | reverse complement strand
TTACTGGTACATAGGGCATTCCAGTGTGATATTACTGCTGGGTGGACCAGTCCCATGTTATTACTGATGGATAGTCCTCTGTGGGATTACTGCTGGATAGTCCAGTCCCAAGTGGGATTACTACCATCACCATCATGGTATGGATGGTAGTGATGGTATGCATGGTAGTGATGGTATGGATGGTATTGATGGTAGTGATGGTATGGATGGTAGTGATGGTAGGAATGGTAGTGATGGTAGTGATGGTATGGATAGTAGTGATGGTATGGATGGTAGTGATGGTATGGATGGTAGTGATGGTATGGATGGTAGGAATGGTATGGATGGTAGTGATGGTATGGATGGTAGTGATGGTATGGATGGTAGTGATGGTATAGATGGCAGTGATGGTATAGATGGCAGTGATGGTATGGATGGTAGTGATGGCATGGATGGTAGTGATGGTAGGAATGGTAGTGATGGTATGGATGGTAGTGATGGTATGGATGGTAGTGATGGTAGGAATGGTAGTTATGGTATGGATGGTAGTGATGGCATGGATGGTAGTGATGGTATGGATGGTAGTGATGGTAGGAATGGTATGGATGATAGGAATGGTAGTGATGGTATGGATGGTAGTGATGGTATGGATGGTAGTGAAGGTAGGAATGGTATGGATGGTAGTGAAGGTAGGAATGGTATGGATGGTAGTGATGGTATGGATGGTAGTGATGGTAGGAATGGTAGTGATGGCATGGATGGTATGGATGTGATGGTATGGATGGTAGTGAAGGTATGGATGGTAGTGATGGTATGGATGGTAGTGATGGTATGGATGGTAGTGATGGTAGGGATGGTAGTGATGGTATGGATGGTAGTGATGGTATGGATGGTAGTGATGGTATGGATGGTAGGATATAAAAACGAACTTGCAGCAGCAGTGAAAAATACCCATCGAGTTAAGAGTGGATTAACAGATTTTTTCTAAATCGTCCGTTAGTCAACGTGTGCACAATCCTTCAAAAGCAGGAAATTAACATGAGGGTGAGACTCGCAAAACCCCTCGGCTTCCCCTGAGTAACTAAGAAATATGCTGTCAGTGCAATATATTATGGTTACAGGGCCTGATCTAGATTTTAGTTTGGGCACCTATAGATGGTGCAGAGTGTGATAAGTTATAATGAAATAGGCCATGATGTGGGACTGTCGAAGCCTATGGAAGCTGTGGGAGTACTAAATGGTCTAAATACAGCCGATATCTAATTCATATTTGGCGAAAGTACTTGCATTAGTATTGGTTTCAGTCTGTTCAGAGAGGGGATTTGTTTATTGTTTTATTTGGAGGGGGGGGGGTTCATAATGAGCTCGAAAACAGCCTGGGTCAGGCCTGGGCTACATGTACTAATCATTCAGGATTGTACTTTTTACAGCATATCATTATTCTGCAGATTTAACCGCTACAGTAACATTCAAGCAAATATCGCAAAAGGGGCATAATTTTTCAAGGAGATAAATAATTTGGTAGCCGTACCGAACACAATTTAGTAGATGTACCGAACACGGGCCTGCAGATATGACTTGTACACTCAACTTATATATCACAAAATCAGAGATAATTAGATCCAAAATGAAACTCTTAACCCCTAATGTACAGCAAGTCAAGGGGCTGGCCCTGAAACATGCCCGGTAAATAATAAGCTACAAATAACTGGTTTGGCACCCCTTTCCCCACAACTGGTGGGACATCCCACCTCTTAGAAATGAACAGGATATCACAGTTTTTCTCAGACATGCAGTGATTATAAGATTTCCTCACCTCTAGGTGTAACTTCCTTTTCTTGTAGGAGAGGATAACTGGTATTCACATGAGGTCCACAAGCCAATCTAATCCATTATCCTGTTATCAATTCACACAATGGGTAGGGTCCAGTATTTGCCTGTTCCTATAAATCATTGAAATACAAACAAAATTATTTATATTAGATAAAACTCAATCAGGGCAGTATACATTCTGTAGCAAATTATTGTTACCTGAAAAGAGAGGCAGAAATGCATTTTAGTATCAAACATAATACTGTTAAACGTGACAGTTTTATAGTCTAAAGTACTGGTTACAGAACAGAATTTCATATTTTAAACTGTGCTCTCAGCCTATTTCACTTGTAAACAGAAAATTCATTCCGTTGCAAATAAAAATCAATCTTCCTTTCCATTGAGAGCAAATTAATGGAGGTAAATGTAGGTGAGGTGTTCAGCCAACGACATACAAACTACCATACATGTATTTCTAATTTGATGATCATACTTCCAGTCAGCTATGCATTAAACAGACTAAAAAACAAACAAACATTATCAATGACTAGTTATTAATCAATCCAGATACAGTCATTGAAGGGATATTTAGCCTACTCTACCTTGGAGTCACTGTTCAAATCTTTGTACTCTTCTGATGGCGGAATGTCCATCCATGACATGCTCTGGTTCCATGACAACATCACCCTTGAAATTATCATTTCAGTCACATGCTTCAAACCTGATAAAAAAAAAAGATGTATTCAATAGGAGTTTTGCACCTTCCACCCCCTCCCCCCCCCATACATTTTTTTTCAATAATAATAATAAAAACAGTCCTGGCCTGCAATAGTTTCATATACAGAACTTTTTCTCTGTTGTTTCTATATAAACATATATTCTGAGCAGACAGATCACCGTATCAAATCTAAAACTGGCAGTCAGTAAAATTAAATTAATATCGTGTTGGTTCGAAAACAGGTGATTTCACCCCTGTACCTAAACGACCAGCTGTCTGAATATCCATCCCGTTTTAGGGACAGAAACTTTTAAAATAAATCGGAAATAAAAATTCATTTTTTAGGTCATAACAGTAATACCAGCTGATACTGCGAAAAGTGTGTAGGCCACGAAAATGGGGTGCACGTCAATAGGTATACGATTTGACAAGTAAATCAAAACACCTTACCGCTCGACTAATTCATGTTTCCTTCCCGATAGTTTCGCTTTCCGTTTCCTCAGATCATCCTTTAGGTCTTCCAGCGTCCATTCTTCGTATTTACTCGCCATCTTAACGTTTTGGTGAAGAAAACTCAACCAAGTTCAACTTGCAGCCAATGTTTACAATCGGGCCCCACTTCCGATGTTGCGCGCGCAAACTTGCTTGTAGAAAGTCTTGATATGAAGGGAGACAACTCGATTAACATGCAAATTAATAGGCAATGGCCTAAGACGGCTCACATTTATAGTCGTGATTTAGCCTTATATATCGGAGGAAATTTATGGATGCGATACATTAGACACAGAACTTCTATTCATGCATTACATTAAAAATATTCTTATGACATATGATCAGTGAATTGATATTCTAGCAATCTTTAAACCTAGTCCTATAGGGCAATGGGCACGGCCTATATTCCGCGAAAATATGAGGGGGATACGCCGGAGATGGTAACCAACACTTGATAACTCTGCCTGTATCTCTTCGATATTTGATTCTGTTTAGTTATTTTTAAACCTGTACAGATACCCGTTTCAAAAATATATCTTTTGCTACACATTTCTTTCACCTCACGACGAGAGGTTTACCGTGAAAGATGCATGGTGTCGATTCGACGGGAATTTTTCGCGATACACCGGCACAAAACGTTTTAATAACTTTGATTGAAAATGCATAAAAAAAATACAAATCTAAATAAATAGTTTTCATTTCGAGTATTATAGGATCATGAAAAAAATATAAATGTTTTTGTATATTCTTTTAAGAAAACAGAGTTCACAGTCTGCCTGCATGATCCCCACATTTATCTCACACTATATGTGCAAATAAAATATCGCCCCACTTCAACCCCACTATCGTCTTAGGCTATGCATGAAAGAATGCTTGCCCAACAAAATCCCCACGTCGGACTTAAACTTTCAGTACAGCCCGGCACATTCCCTACATTGGACTTTGTCTACGAGCGCTGGAAAAAGTCCACCCCACCTAATCCCTACAAACAACTCAGTCGATTAAATCCGAAGTTCATTTTCCCTACACCAACCCCACGTTAGACTTTGAATATATAGCAGATAAAGGTATGCCCTACATCATCCCCACGCGAACTTTGAATTCTCGCCCATTCACCCGTCATAATCCCCACATCAGCCCTACATAATCCCCATATTTATGCTAAATTTGCATAACCGTGGGCAGCTGCCCCACACAAACCCTACGTTATCCCCACGAGGAAAGTTCCAAACCACGCTTCGCCCCACACGAACCCCATGCGCCCACCAAAACCCCACACTTTCCCTACGCAATCCCCACGTTTATGTTTGTAAGGGCTTGTCGTTTCTGTCCATTTTGTCGCATTTTCTGGCCTAAAATGGTATAAAAGTAATTTTTGCTGCCAAAACTAATTATTCGGTATCATAATAATTAGCTTTTTTTACAGGAAATATCGCAAATAAAGAATTCGGAAAATCGATCAAAACGTAGGATATGTAACTTAAAGGTAAGATGGATGATAGATGTAACCTGGCTTACGAGAAGATGACGTCACCGTGACTTAATCATGGATGTCATCTTGGATTGACTTGTAAAGGTTCAGCCATGTACGTCAAGGGGTAGCGAAAATTGAAAAAAGGGAAGTGGTCGATATGCACCCCCAGGCTGAGGCAGACCACAAATCCCCCAGGCCTGGTACGGTTAAGAGGGTAGAGGTAAACATGGTGATGCACAAATATTCTGGCTGTCTCATGCAATGACCTCATACCAGTGCTCGGCTTGGTCCGTGTGGATGATCTATCTTTATAGTTCCACTGGCTATCAAATAAAGGTGCTGCGACGAGAGGCACCGCTGTATGTATGCCATGTATACATTATCTTATCCCTATCAGACGTGGGGATGGGGGGGAGGTGGTCATAGACTCTGGTATTCTTGCCATTCTTGCTATAAATTAACTACATTCGTGTTTGTGACAGTTACTTCGTTTAGATACCACATGGGAATTAGCTCAGTTAATTTTACAGTTTGACGAGATTAGCCAAAATATATCTCACACTAGCCCTGCAGAACTATCAATGTGCGATTCACTCAAGAACTGGAAGACCCGATGTAAAGGACTTTCCCCTAGAGAATATCAGTCTGAAGCGCCTGTCGCACATTTCATGTTTATATTGATTTTTTAACTGAAGTTGTCTCGGAGAATAGGAGACCGGTTACAGTGATTGGATGAATACTTTCCGTAAGTGAATTGGTTTGTGTAATATTTTTGTTAATATCATCGTTCATATTGCCCTCACTGCCGTTGTCATAGTAATGTTGATGCTGTTGATATACTCTTTGAAAACAATGCTCGGGATAGAGTTCGAAATATACACGGCGGAAAGGCTTTGGTGTTGACGACAGTTTCTCCTTCGCTGCGTTACAAATGGCATTAACGGAAGTACAGGAAATCACCGGCAGATGGTTCTTGCACAGGATAACAGTACCTCAGGCTATCCCGGGAAGCCCACGGGGAGTGCTTATTGTATTGCTTTCAGGACAAAGGAGCCACAGAGCTATAGTATATCCAAGGACTTAGATAATATCTGTAATTACAGAAGCATTATACTGTCTACCACGGTCAGGTTGTGTTACAATGCTAATCGTAATACCAATGGTAGGAACAAAAATTGTATATATGCAACATTTAAGATGGTATGTACATATAAATATAATAATATGCAAATGAATTGGCTGTCTCATTATATGCTATGACCTCACACCATTACAGAGAGAGAGAGAGTGAGACTTAAGGGTTAACGTTACAAATATAAAGTATGGTTAATATGGTATGTGGAGGTAATAATGGTAATATACAAATACTCTGACGGTCAATGACTTCACAACATTGGCGGGTTCGGGACGTATGGGTAATACATCCTGTGTACCACTGATACCCCCTCCCAACCCTATCACCAGAAAGACAACAAATTGAAAGCTGACACTATGTTACTTATAGTTTATCATATTAAAGTCATTTTGAGCCTATTTTATATCATGGGAAATTCAAATTAGCGGCCGTGGTGTGACGGAAACGTTGGGTTTTCGTCGTTTTTCTCTTTTCCCTTCTATAGATAAAGTATTTTTTCACATCAGATAATTATTTAGTGATTTATTCAGTTCAGTGGAGGGAAATCGCATAAATTAAAAGTCGGAAAAAATGTGACCGACAAATCGACCAAGAAAGCTGTTTTAGAATATGACTTCACCAAAAATGTACAGAACCATAGTTAGAGTGGAGGGTAATTTATTGTACTGTTAAGACATCAACCAGTGACTTTCGCCATTGGAGCAAAACCACGTAATGATAATTAATGTTTGTCGATTTTAATCAATTGTCTTATTATAAAAGTCTTGTAAAAAATAACAGTTATTTTTTCATAAATTTTCTTTCATGTAGCTTGTATAGCAGACTGAAATCTTTGAGATTATGTCTCGGGGGCGTAAGAAATCAGATTCTGAAAAATTGATAGCTTATTCATCTCAATTAACTGTTGGCATATTAGCTCACAAATATAAACAAGCACGACACTTCTAGACTTCCATATTTTCACAGCAGTAAGTCGGAGGGAGACTGTGGGTAATGCTGAGTACATGGATCAGCATTTATTGATGGAATTGCAGAGAAGAAGCATTGACTGATGGCAAATGTCGTGGATTAAACTTTCACCTGTTAATCACAATTGCTCTGATTAATCCTCATCACGGACATGAGGAGAAATTCATCCCAAGAATAAATTCAATCAATTAAACTCCCAAATGGAGACGTTTTCTATATTCTGTATTAAGTATCTTCGTAGTTCACGAACAGGAGCAATACACGCCGGTTTCCCTTTTTAACCAAAGGAGATGAAGTAGCTCCAGCATTGGCTTTCATCGCAATTAAATTAATTAGGGAAGAGAGACATTTAGCAGAAACACGGATGTAGTATGAGTCAGGTCCTCATTGCCCAAGCCTCAACATTCACCTTAAATATCTACGCGTAATCTCCATGAAAACTCTAATATTCGAAAGTTCATCGATATCCGTCTTGGTGACAGTTCCTGGCAGTAGATGCTACAGGAGATGAAGTCAAATTAAATCTCACATTAAGGTTTCCAAAATATCTCTATGTGACTCGTCCAAGAAGAAGGGACAGGGTGTAAAAGAATGTGCAATGGAAGTAATCAGTCAGTATATTTGTCGTGTTTGTTATGCACATCACTGCTGTTCTTTATTGCTCAGAGGGTTATCTCGGACAAAAGGAGACCTTCTACAGCGATTGAACTATATTAATTCCGGGAGTGAATCGGTTTGAGTAATATTTTATTTTTTCTCTCTGCTATTGTTGATCGTCAAAACTCAGAATCTTCTTTTTCAAATTGTACAAATGGTAAATAAATCTAGCAAATTGTTATTGCACACGACGTGACATAACCATAGAGAGGCAACATCAATATTTATTCAAGAATCATCACTCAATCCTGAGACATCGACTGTGATCTGTAAAACTGATATATATATATAATGTCACCCCATTTGTAAGCTGTGCGATATCTACAGTTCCAAGTCATAGACTGGTCCAAACTTTGGACAAAAAATTGTATATTTATGACAAAAAATTGTATATTTTTATGCTATAAGTACAGTTCAGAGAGGCGGATTGTGATGATGAAGAAGATTATTAACGACCAATTTTGGTCAAAGATTATTATCAAAAAATAATAATCTGATATGAAATAAAATAGGTTTTACCCACTTTTCCATAAAGAAACCAAAAATCTTGAAGAAATATGACGAAAAGTTCACTTTTCTGGTACCCCACCTGGCCGCCATTTTGAATTTACCCATGATCCTCTGCTCGGGTGGTCATGCAAATAGGCTCAAAATGACCCCAATATGATAATCTAAAAAGTCTCACCTCTCAAGTTTTTGTCGTTCCGGAGATAGGAGCAAAAAACCAACAGGGATTCGGAAAATGCCCCCCCCCCCCTGCCAGGCCAGGTAGGGTTAACACAATATCTCTTGAATGACTATTATCAAGCTTTCCAAATTCATACAACAAATGCAACTGGCGATGAATTAGAATCATATTAAATATAACTGACCTTGGGTTCTCCAAATTCGTACTACGTATGCAGCTAGTGATTGATTAGAAACCTTTCAATTTGACTGACCTTGACCTACTTTATCAAGGTCAAGTTCTAGATATTATAGCTTATCGAGAGATCATAACTGGGATCTCCAAATTCAGACTGCATTGCACGTGCAAATGGTCATTGACTCGACACCTATTTAAGTTGAACGATTTTGACCTAGTTTAGCAAAGTAAAATTTTAGTTAATGCAGGTTTATAGCTAGGCTTTCCAAACTCATACCACGGGTGATGTGCTGGAAGCATATACAAGTTCGTCGACCCTGAGCTATTTTTTTTCGAAGCCCGATTCTATTTACATATGGTAATATGTTTTGTGTGATTATAGCTATCGCTTTTCCGCATTCAGACGATAGGTATCTGGAGATAGATAAGTTTATTGGCGATGACTGTGACCTATTTTAGGGCAAATTGAATTGCACGACAAGCTATGAAAGATCGATAGCTAAACTCACAATAGTTTGTCTCTTTAGTTTTGGTGTATGGATTCAGACTTGAGCGCGGGGGTACACTCCGGAATTTTTTATAATATATGTTATTTGTGGCTGTGCAATATTTCGAATACAGTTTTCTGGAGATGTGCAGGGGCAATATAATACTTAAATATTTTGTTTTGAAATTTGGACGTCACCCGATATCTTCCCCATTGGGGTTCCATGTGGAAAGATAAGCCTGTTATAGACATTCCCCGCGATGTCATTTGGTGAGGTTTGCCTGAAATGTTGACAGACATATATATGTACGATAGTATGAAACAGTTATACAGTTTTTCATTAACAACGCCACGGAGGAGAAACAACTATCCCTACTTCCGGGATTTTGCCAAAATTTACCATAACTTTATCTTCCGGGTAAAATGGCCGATTCTAACGCCTTGGGAACAGACGGAGGTCAATCTTCCGACAATTCAGACGAACTGTCTAAGTAAATAGCAGTGATATAGCTACCAGTTGGTGATAGAGATTCTTATGAACCGTTAGAGGCTTAGAACGAGCTGTATTGGTCTCTGGATGTTTCTGTATAATCTTCACAAAATAGGCAGTCAATTGTGCAAGCGAACATTTGCCAAATCCACGCGAGTTAATTGCACGCCAGTTGTCTTCAATCTTCGGTTATATGACGGATCGCCCACTGTACAGCAGGGTAGTCCCATTGGTGCTTGAATTATATCCTACCGAACGTTTTTTCGACGTACATTTCATTATTCTGCACTTTTGATGATATTATCCAGTCTTCCGGGTACACTTACTCATGCTTCCGGGTAATCGATAAACATTTTCACCATTTTCAAACACCTCCCCACCCCCACCCCCTTGGGTTTTCTTCAGGCTCAGCAGGCTTAACATACGCCTTCATTTACTGCATTCATGTGACCAGCCTGTCATGTGAGAATTTTCCATCAGATGCACAGCGCTCGTTGTACATCACCTTTCTCGATTGCGAGAAATTGCATCGGTATGCATAGGCCTATCTTTCGGAGTACCGGTACCGGTGAGTCAGTTCCGAGCACTGATCCGACTGATACCGTACTTACTACGATACATTCCGTCGCGTTTTATCACTGAAAAAATGACCGACCTTCTTGCTGTGGTTACGTACAATTTCACCGGGTATCAAGTTTATTCCACTGACATATGCAAGCGTCAACTCCTGGATCATCATTTTCCTTCGCCAAAGCCGTGATAGAAAATTCGCCACTTTCCAACCTGAGAAATGTTTGGCGCGCGCGCAATGGGAGGCAACTGCGTCGCAAGAGAGGAGTATTTATCATGTACAACGCTGTGCCGTGAAAAATTGCTATGTTTCGCGGTACAACGGCAGACTATCAAAATCATGAGACATCACGATTTACAGAAGAACACGTGATAGGCTTTCATTCAATGAATATTCGTGGAATTTACATGGGGTATAATAATTTAGCCTATTGTGAAATAAGGCTTGCCTTCTCATTTTTGCTAAATGGTCCCCCATAATATATTTGCGAAGCTCTCATTTCAGTATAATTATTATTCACAGCAGCTATCCGTTCATCTGTTAGCAGATGGCTAGACATGTCAGGTTCGGAATCCGGTATGTCATATATACATTCTCTGAACGATAGCGTTGGGCTATTACACCTCTCGCTGACTGAAAACCCTCAAGTGACAAGCACACGGAAACAGCCAACCACTTGCTGCCGATAGGAAGAGCCTCTTCTGAATTTACCTGCTCGGTTGGTTGGTTGGTTTTCTCTTGACCCCTCTTAGGTGGGTAAATAAAATGCCTCTCTGATGAAAAGTCATGCCTCATGGTACGATGCTAACAAAATTACACTTTAGAAATAGCACTATGTCAGACGTCATTCACTGAAAATGTCATTCACTGCTCTTATTGTCAAAGAGTGTTTGCTCGAAATTTCAACCTCAAGAGACATCTGCAAGTGCATAGTGGTAAGACGATTCCTTGCAATCAGTGCGAGAAGATGTTCTAAATTGACATGTTCAGCGTATCCATAGCAGACCAGTCCAGTGCAAAATTTGTTTGAGGATGTACTCTCCCCATCACACCCTGGAAAAACATCTTCAAGCTCACAGTGGAAACTTCAGGTTTGTTCTAAATGGTTCACGGTACTAGGTGATTGAATCAAAATTAAGTTCAAGACGTTTTTTAGACCCTAAATTATGTCCGCCGGTGGGGCTATTTTCGCAATACCGACGTGGTGGTGTTAGCAATTGGGATTTCTTTCACATGTCCTGTGAGATTATGGGCAATATTAATGGATATTCATTCACGGGAAATAATACTCGTGAATGTATTATTTGGCGACGGTCGGATGTAAGGGGTCTTTATATATGCTTTAACCTTCAACCTTCTATTGACCTGTTACGTTTTTCTGCATCAAACCTTTTGAGCAGGAATTCTGCTTCCTGGATTAACAAACTGTAATGGTTTGCAACTGATTACCATGAACCGCCGACTCAATCGGGCACAAGTCCGCGAGGACATAATTTAGGGTCTAAACAAAACATTTGAACTTAATTTTTTACTTGGCCGTTTCTCTCTAGCCTAAACGTCTGGAACTAAACGCTGAAAGGTGACATCAGAAATAAAATAATAATTGAAACAAATTGTAATCAAATCGGACGTCGCTAAAGTTACGTTGTTCATGTGACGTCACAATGTCTTGGCGTCAGTCCTTTCAGTTTCAATCAGACTGTGAAATAAAGCGGACACACATCGGTTTACAGCGTGAAGTGGGAAAACGACTTGAACAGTTACGCTATGTAATATATCGCACGTGCTATGAATTAAACACTTGATTCAATCACCTAGTACCGTGAACCGTTTAGAACAAACCTGAAGTTTCCATTGTGAGCTTGAAGGCGTTTTTCCAAGGCGTTCTGATATGTAACCGAACGACTGAAATGACGACTGTTCTTTCCCATGAATGAATATCCATTAATATTGCCCATAACATCAAAAGAAATGTGTCTCACCTGTGTTGTCATTTAAAAAAAAAACAATTTTTGTCCATTTTCAGGTCGGATTTTTCGATTTCTTTATTCTTTTGATTTCCTCGTACAAACGGCCTGATAAATTAGTAAATAATAATCTGATATGAAATAAAATAGTTTTGTTCACTTTTCCATGCAGAAAAGCAAGAATTTTGTGGAAATAAGACGAAAATATCACTTTTCTGGTTCCCCACATGGCCGCAATTTCGGATTTACCCATGATTCTCTGCTCAGTTGATTATGCAAATAGGCTCCAAAAGACCCCAGTATGATAAGCAAAGTCACGGAGTTTCAGCTTTCAGTGTTTTGTCTTTCCGGAGATAGAGTACAAAGTTTGGTAGGGGAGGCATAATGCCCCCAGGCCCGGTAGGGTTATCGTTTGTATAATCTTTTAACTTTCTAGGTAGAAAGTGCACTCCCTTGTATATTATATTTCAAATGTATTACCCGGAAGCATGAGTAAGTGCACCCGGAAGACTGAATAATATCACCAAAAGTGCAGATTAAGGAAATGTACGTCAAAAAAACGTTCGGTAGCATATAATTCAAGCACCAATGGGTGTACCCTGCTATACAGTGGACGAACCGTCATATCACCGAAGATTGAAGACAAACTGGCGTACAATTAACTCGCACAGTTTTGACAAATTATACAGAAATATTATACAGAAATATCCAGACAACAATACAGCTCGTTCTTAGCCTCTATAGGTTCATAAGAATCTCTATCATCAACTGGTAGCTGTATGTCTACTACTTGCTTAGACGGCTCGTCTGAATTGTCGGAAGATTGACCTCCGTCTGTTAGAATCGGCCATTTTATCCGGAAGATAAAGTTGCTCTACCCGCAAGCATGGCAAATTTCGTCAAAATCCCGGAAGTAGGGATAGTTGTTTCTCCTTCGTGAACGCTACGACTGACAATAACGGTAGGTGAACAAGATATAAACGGCAGATTATTCCTACTCAAGACAATAAAACTGCTGTCCCAGGAGAGAGAGAGAGAGAGCATGGAGAGAGAGAGAGAGAGAGAGAGAGAGAGAGAGAGAGAGAGAGAATTATATTTTGGTGGGGATGGAGCATGATGCCGCTCCATGCTTGGCAGGGTTGCGTTAAAATTACGAGCATACCAACAAAATAAAAATTGGGAGAAACAACAAATGTGTTCTCTATGTAATCAAAAGCTACATACAGTATTTTTAATGCGTTTAGTGCATCGGGAGATTTGCTGGACATAGTCGATACGTTTGCTTCATATTTGATTACAGGCTTGCACGGGAATCGGTCAATGTAGTGTGACACATACAAACCAAGCGGAGGAAGAGGTGAATTTCTTTTTCATCCGCAAAAGAATATTGACTATTGACGGTGTGTAGAACAGTATTTCTCCTCCTTTCTGAATGTGATCATTGTTGCAACAACTCGATTCGACTCCTGGCCTCCATGATTTTAGGATAATCGTCTGCGATCCGTATTCCATTCTCCTAAATGGAGTGAAACTTCAATACACCGTTGATAGTTACCGCGAGTAGCATTATAAAATCATGTACAAGTACACATACATGCAAGCTTGGTCGATATTTGTGTGTAATATTGTAACCCTGTGTTACAATAAAACTGCTGTCCCAGGTCTTGCGTTTTGTGTGCCGGATTATACCGTGTCTTGTCAACGGACCAATTCGGGAACTCGCGTAAATTATCATACCCCAATATGATAAACTATAAAGTGAAGGAGAAAGAGTTTGGTAGGGTAGCCATTTTACCCCCCCCCCCCCGCTTCCAGTCCTGGTAGGGTTAACAGACATAATGAGAGATAGGGGCCGTGTGGACCAATGTACTTCAAGATAATCATTATCGAAGCGTGCATGAGATACATAATTTTCTAGATAACGACTTTAAAAAGAAAATCACATGGATTAAAAATACTGATCAGCAATACAGATTAGACATTTTTGAAACATCATGATGTCTTGCCGGCATCATCGAAAACTGTTGACAGCTTCTCTCTTGCGGGAGAGGGGGAGTTTGGTTTAATGCTATTCACTCAACTCTATTTCACTCATATGGTGACAGCCAGCTTGGATGGTGGAGGAAGCCGGAGAAGCCGTAGGTAACTATCGCCCGTCGGCAAGTAACTGGCAAACATCCTCACACTGCACCAGCGGAGTTCGAGCCCGTGCCGGATCAGCGCATCTTCATTTTATCAAGTAAATTTCTACGTTCTTACTTCGAACCTCCCTTGATATATCTGGCCCCGTTCAATGTTCAAAAAACCTATAAATAGATATGATACGTCATACGTCTACGTCATACGTAGATACTGACCTCGAAAACATTTGAATTGCGAAATGGGTCGTAGAAGAGCGTTATTGATTGGCTGACCTATATAGTGAGCTAATACAAACACCATATTAGGAGGAATGACGCCGCTAATTGGGGATGATGTCACTCTACTCACAATCGGCGTGTACGTTTGGTTGGTTCGTCTCTCGCTCGTCGGTGAAATTTACACATACGATTTTGAACACTGAAGGGGGTCAGATAAATCACGGCAGGTTGGAAGTAGGAACGTAGAAAATGGCTGGATAAACTGAAGATGGATCAGCGGTGTGAGACTAGTGATCACCAGCGAACACCGAAGGGCCCCTTCTCTTGCAGAAAACTAGCGTAGATTTATGTATGCAATGATTTTTTTTTTACTTTCGCTATATGAATTAGGTATTTGGAATATGGACGGGAAATTCTTTAATGGACGAAGGTTAATTCATTCTTTAATTGAATAACGGACTAGACGGTTGTATATTCGTGTGTGCAATAGAGAGTCTGTTTCAAAATAGAAACACGTAAAACATTTCAGAGTTTATATTTGCATTGGTCTGTGGACATGACCTAGAATGGCACGACTATTGCGATCTT
>JAVTVY010033737.1:0-14657 GCA_036873755.1 Hanleya hanleyi | reverse complement strand
CAACAACAACACAGATGACAGATCAATCCTTTTATTATGCGTGAACATCATAGGAATGCATGTACTGACCTGTCTGTGGGGGTTTTCCACAATGGCGTTCACCTTCGGGTCTTTCCGGTCAACGTATCCGCCATTTTCGGACAACCCGCGCACTTCCGAAGAACGCGCGCGCGCTGCGGCCGGAGAACCCGCGCGCTCGCGCTGGGGGGCTGGGCCGGGGCCGAGAAAGTTGGAGGTCGTGTTTGAGCATTCACCCAAACCGGAAGTGACGTCATGCAGACCCACCAAACCACGTGAATGTTAGTCCAGGTGGATGCTGCCCCACCTAGGCTTCACATGGATACCGCACTCGACACAATAGGCCCATGAGGGGCCCACCTAGACCCCAAACACGTCTATGTCCATACCCTTGGGCTACCGCGCATGCGCAGAATGACCCTATGTCTACCCCACATCCACGCCATCAGAGGCTCCATTACCTAGGCTTCACATGGATACCTCACACGACCCATTCGAACCGGGAATAGCCCATCTCTAACCCAAACACACCCACACACACACCCCCCAAAATGGCTGCTTTCTCTACTACGGCCAGGCTGCGCATCCGCAGACTATTGACAACGTACGAACCATTAGTGTAGTCAAGTGCTCCTGCATGAGAGCTTCAAAATAGGACCTCATACGACACCATTGGACCACCAGGGACTCACCTAGACTCCAACATGTCCACCCCGTATGGATTTATACATACAGTATATGGGTCTATATGAGCCTACCCAGGCCTCGGTGACTTTTTTCAAAAATTTCACCGTTTCGTGCCGGGACACTTCCTATCGTGTTCTAAATGACGAGACTAAGAAAACAAATCCAAACAACCATACCGCAAATGTCTAGAAGTGGGTTTCCCAGTGGGACAAACATTGGTGCTATACCCCCAGTATGGGACTATATGGGTCTATATGGGTCTCGGTGACTTTTTTTAAAAATTTCACCGATTCGCTCCGCGACACTTCCTATCATGTTTGTCTTGACGAGACTAAGAAAACAAATCCAAACAACCATACCGCAAATGTATAGAAGTAGGTTTCCCAGTGGGACAAACATTGGTCCTATACCCCCAGTATGGGACTATATGGGTCTCGGTGACTTTTTTCAACAATTTTACCGTTTCGCTCCGCGATACTTCCTATCGTGTTCTAAATGACGAGACTAAGAAAACGAGACCCCACAACCTATACCGCAAATGTCGAGAAGTAGGTTTCCCAGGATGGTCCTATACCCCCCATACCCCATATAGGCATTTTCCCGTAATTTAGGATAAAGTCCGTGTTCCGTATTTTTTCAGGAAAATTTTTACATACACCCACCCTGGAACTAGGGGGAGATAACTCTATTGATAGGCAAGCCCCGTTAAGCCCGGCGACCTATATACCCCCCATACCCCATATAGGCATTTTCCCGTATTTTTGGATAAAGTCCGTGTTCCGTTTTTTTTTGTTTTTTTGTTTTTTTCAGGAAAAATTTTACATGCACCCACCCATGACTGGATGCCCCTTCACATAGGCTTCACATTGATACCTCACTCGACCCCATTGGACAATTAGGGGCTCCCCTAGCTCCCAAAACGTCTATTTTCATACCCTTTGGCCACCGCGCATGCGCAGAATGCCGATATTTCAACCCCACACCCAGCCCATCAGATGCCCCTTCATGAGTCTTCACTTTGATACCTCATATGACCCCATTGGACCATTAGTGGCTCCCTAGCTCCAAAACGTCTATTTCCATACCCTTTGGCCACCGCGCATGCGCAGAATGCCGATATTTCAACCCCACACCCAGCCCATTAGATGCCCCTTCATGAATGCTTCACATGGATACCTCATATCACCCCATTGGACCATTAGTGGCTCCCCTAGCTCCAAAACGTCTATTTTCATACCCTTTGGCCACCGCGCATGCGCAGAATGCCGATATTTCAATCCCACACCCAGCCCATTAGATGCCCCTTCACGAATGCCTCACTTTGATACCTCACTCGACCCCATCGGTCCACTAGGGGCTCCCCTAGGTCACAAAACGTCTATTTAGGTATTCCCCGTATACATTAACATTGGAAGTCAACCCATGGGACTACTTTCTGTCCGCGGAAGCTTTCTCCCGCGACCGCATCACCACCAGACATGCCCGCATTACCGCGGAAGAATTCGAGGTCGAAGGTTGCCGGAACTATAGCCTAGATAGGTCAGTACATGCCTTGATGTGTCCGAGTTGTCTCCCTTGCATCCAGAGTGTACAGATGGCGCCACCATCGGAAGTTGTGACGTCATAGTTACATCCGAGTGAAAGCTTTATCGAAAAGCATGCTATATACTACTCATGATACTTAGTGATAAATAACATCACAATGACCTAGCTAATACATTAGTCTGTTGCCAAAACTAGCGTTATCAAGACTCTCATCCTTACTTACATTTGCCGTACGAATTCAGGAAAGACTTCCGCAGACTACTGAGGAGCTGGTGTGGCATCAGTTGCAAATGTGCTATGTGTGGTTCTGCTTCTTTACTATATGTACAAGAGTTTATCGTTTCTGCTCTAGAGCTTACCTGTACTAATTTTAAATCCCTTTTAACCATATATAAAATCTATAGCTTGATAAATAACGCACCCCATGTACATAATTATTTTAGAAATTTTTACTGATATTTTTCATACTTTTATTGTCTTTGTTATACCACGTTTTCATTGTTTTTGTCCGAGACCGAGGTATTCTGGTGGCTAGTTCAGATGCAATTGAACAGAAATAGTCGCTAATTCATAACTAAGATGAGCATTTTGCGATTTGGTCTGACAGAGCCACAGCAAGTTGCGATAGTCGTAAGATATGTGTACGCCGAGGATTTGTCACTCCTCAGACGTGGCATGGCCATCAGGCTAGAGTAAGTATATGATGAAAGTAACAATGGGTATGCCGTGAATGGATGGACAAAGGAATTGCGATTTGGTCTGACAGAGCCAGAGCAAGGTGGGACAGCGATAGTCGTATGATATGTGTACAACGTGCATGTGTCCCACATCTCACACGTGACGTGACCATCAGAGCTGCAGAAGAATCCTTCAGAGTCAGGGCAAGTGTACACGCAGCCGCGGCGCTCCCGTTTTATTGCAGATATGGAATAGTTGTGTAATGAAATGAATGGAATGTGAGTGGGTGGGCATAGAAATGAATGAGGGAACTGAACTAAGCAAAGTCTGTGAAAGATTCTGTCCTCAGTGTGGCAAGGAGTTTTTACATTCCAGATACTGAACACTTGGCCGTTAAGGTCAGCTTCAGGTCAACCCATTAAATTTGAGAGGAAATGACTGTACAGCTGATTGATTTCTTTGCACGACCTTCAAGAGGACAGTTTCTTAAATCAGCCCGAGACCGATGTATTCTGATGGCTAGTTCAGATGCGATTGAACAGAAACAGTCGTTAAAATTGTTATCTTCGATGAATTAGTAGTCTCGTTTCCATTAATGATAAAATCGCTCGGAAGTGTTTTTTCGTCGTTCCATTAGGTCATTTATCACCTTCCATGTTTCTCTTGATATTATTGTTATATGTTTGTTAATTTTTTCTTCATAACACTTTTTCTTGATGTGCCTCAGGGTATGGTTCAGTTTGTTCATATATAGCTTATACACTATAGTATTTTCAGGTTGCTTATTGGTTATATGAAGACGATATGATTTATTTTTTTCATGTATAGATTAATAATCCGGGAGTTATCCGAGGTTGTTGATATTTTGTTTGGGGTAGCTTTGGTGCGGAGGGGGAAGCATTCATCTAAATTGGGGTCAATTTATCAAGGAATGTATCCATAGCCTCATCTATGTTCAAACCTTCTTCGGTAACATTGCTCCAATTAACAAATAAACATAGTTTGACTAGAATTAATAAGACGGTAAAAGATGTTTTGTTCCTTTGTAGTTAAGGTTGGTTTACATCCGCTCATATTGAACACTGAGAAATGATCAGAGATGTCGGACAGCGGTATGACAAAACAGCGGTCGTCCTCATGGAAATTAGTGAATATGTGATCAACACAAGGCTATTCTATGGATAACAACTTCTTTATTGCTGTGGAGCTGACGTTTCGTTGGAGATACTTCCAACTTTTTCAAAGCTAATGATCTACATTTGATTGAAATTGTGGTTTAAGGGCCGCTTCCCATACGGATTTCGCGGCCCATCAACTCAATGCTTTATTTAAATTTCACGGTACATTTCTTTGTTAATTTGAGATCTTTTGCAACGCTAGATATTAAAATAAATAATTAAATAATGAATAACAATAACAATGAGGAAATATAAATACTAGTAGAGAAGAGTCGCTATGTACAAGTCGTTAAGTCTGTTATTGGTTTTTATACTGGAAAATATTTGTTATAATCGCGTGGATGATTCCTTTGTCTCGGTACCCCATAGTACGCACAAAGCCGTCCAGAAAAAACTGGGAGAACCAGGGCGTTTTCAGGATTCTTCGAGACGGCTTCCCTAACGACGCCCTTGGGAACAGGGTGGGTCCTTCCAGAAATCTGTGCCTGTAACAATTGCTTGGAGTGTGTAGTGGGGTACAGAACGGCAGGTCTACGTCCTATATTACGTGAAAGTCAAAGGATCATATTCTGTGTTGGGGCGTCAGTTCAGTAACATCTAAGGGGTAGCGTGTCTGGTGTGGTCTAGGGTCGAGTATTCTGATTCTGGGTGTTCTTGCTATGCGGCGTTGTCACTCAAGGCGCTGTTGGTATTCTTGTAATCGTCATCCGTCTTCTGTTTCAGGTCTTGTCTAACTCGTCTGTGGTCTTCGGTGTGCCTGTATCATATGAAATAGAAGGCTTGTAGTCATTCTTGTTTTCTATTGTTTTTCGATGCAATAATTTGATATATCTTCCTCCCAACAACAGGCACGCCCCGAATGTCAGTCACATAATATGAATAGCAATATATAATTAGGTGAGTAAATAGATAAACAAATGAATAAATAACTAAACATTTCGATAGATTCAGTACTAGGTGAATACACAAATAAACGGCACTGTATTATTTCTGTATGCATTATCGTTTGATGGCCATAAAGAATTTGTAGGACAATGAGATAGACGGCCCTCAATATCAAGGTAACTCCGCCATCACCATTTCCTATATTTTATGCCGAATACTGCTCGCTATATGCGATTTGGCCGTGCTAATTTTGTCATGAATTCAATTAGATTTGGCCATCGTTTGTTTTGTAGGACAGTGGAACAGACGGCCCTTAAGTATCAAGGTAACTCCGTTGTTGCCATGCCTATTTTATTTCTAAATGTGTCTGTGACATTTTGGCCGGATGTTATGTATGGATAGTTTATTATGGCCATAATGTTTTGTATGGCTATGGTGCACACGGCCCTCAAGTATCAAGGTAACTCCGCTGCAACCATACCATTTGTTGAAGTCAGAAGAATGATTTGGCCTCTATCAAATCGTGTCATAGTACTTGGTGTACTAGTAGTTGATTATGTGGGGGGGGGGGGGGAAACTGCGCATGTACGGCGGTAGTATTATATACTGGAGTAATAACCAGCAGATCTACAGCTGCTTTTGGAATTTTGATGGCGTTTTCCGGGATCACATGGATCCCATTTACGCCAAATACTGGACATTGGGTTGCTGTATATAATGATCTGGACTTAATTTGTAATAACTGATGTATCAACAATATTTTTGTATTATACGAACTGCTTATCAAGAATACATGATATCTTAGATGAGAAAACAAGGAAGAATCAGGGAAAAAAAGAATTGTTTGAAAAGTATCTACAGAATTGAAAGACAATTTTTTTTTTGATATATAGTTTTTTTGTAAATGTTTTTGAAAGCAAAACTACGCTAAAGTAGAAAAATATACAACGAACATTAGAACATAAGAGAAAAAAAACAAAACAAAAACAAAAAACAAATCGATAAGCTTCTAGTTAAATTGAATATCAGAAACATAGGTAGATTCTGTTCATTCTATAGGATTAGGCTAATGGGAAGATTGGTTAAATACACAGGGGATGTGCACATAGACTAACCTATAACAAACTTTCCGTTGGTGTACACACTGGAGAGTGTGGCGCCTGTGAGGATTTTATGTAAAGTGTCTAATATTGTTATTTGCATTGAGCAAAACGCTGACAATACAGAGGTCGCTAAGGTACTGACCTCCATATAAATAACTTGTTACATTACTTCTTATAGGCGTCCTGAGTAAGACGATGACGATATAGAGGTCGCTAAGGGATTGACCTCCATATAAATACCATATTACAATACTACTTATAAACGTCCTGAATAAGACGATGCCTGTGATAATTTTATGATCAATATGAAATGTTATTATAGAGATTACGTGAGTGAACATCAATAAAGAGTGACCTCAATGGTATCACCCTCTATTAATATTCCTCTACGTACTATTATTAAATAGGTATCCTACTTAGTGCAATTCTGTCTGCTCCATACCAGCCCATGCGTGAAATATGAGGCTTAACAGTTTTAAACCATGTGCAAAAGATGAAACCAAGTGCAAGAGTCTCAAGCTCGATTGCACTGTTTAACATACCTTATCACTGCCTTGAAAATTTTCAAGTGGTTAGTTTCTGGACCAAGGACCGATTTGATATTCGGGTTTGGTATACCTGCATTCAGAAGTTCTTTAATAAATGAGGTTCGGAAATTGGCATACAGAGGACACACGAAAAAGAAATGACGAATGGAGTCGGTCTCATGACATACGTCACACAACCCTGTCGGATGGCTTCCCAGTGTATGAAGAAATTCGTTTATGAAGATATGGCCATTTCGAATTCTACATAACAACACCTGGTTTTCCCTAGATGAGATTAGATGATCTTTGCAGTTGGTAACAGAGGGTTGGACACTATAAAAGAACCTGCTCTTATTTGACAGTTCCCATTCTGATTGCCATATCATAATTGATCGTTTTTTAACCACACTCATCATTTCCGATATTGACATGCCCACGTGTGTGCAAATATCCGGTAACCGGAGTGCTTTTTTTGCCAGTTGATCAACTATCTCGTTTCCTTGGATACCCATGTGACCCGGGACCCAGGAAAAATGCACATGGATATTGGAATACGACATAGTTGTCAAAGTATATAGTATCTCGTAAATGAGGTAATTAGTACACGCAAATGAGAAATTTCTCATGGCCAGCAGACCGCTAAGCGAGTCCGTGAATATTACTGTTTTACATGGGGAAACTTCACTAATCCATTTAAGCGACATTACTATAGCCACTAGTTCTGTTGTGTATACCGAGATATTATTAGAGAGACGTTTAAAGGACTCGTACTTAAAATCGGGAACATAAAATGCAGCCCCGGTTAGGCCAGAGGCAGGACATTTAGATCCATCTGTATAGATATGTAGATATTCGGAGTAATTGGACTCAATATAATCCGATGCACACAGTTCAACTAGTTTAACTGGATCGGTTTTTCTAACTCTATTATTCAATTCTGTTGAAATCGATGGAATAATGAATTGCCAGGGAGGGAAAGAAATAGGTTTTTTTTTATACAAAAGTTGAGAATCAATTTCATAATCCTCTAATAGCCGGAGTGCTATTCCTTTCCATTATCCTTTATGTACTTCTCACACGTTATGCTATTTATCCATGTGATTATCTCTTACCAATTGTATAATCCTCACACATATAAGATTCAATAATTTTGTCACTTTAACCATGAGGCCACTTTGAACTTAATCTGTAATCATCCATTGTCTTTACCCGCCTAGATGATTAGCAGATTACAATAGCCCTGTTCACTGTTTGATTTTCTTTATTTTGACATGATTAACTCATGAAACCTATTGTGCAATGATTATTTTGTGACCTTGTTTGCTTGTTATCACTTGTATAAATACCCTCAACTGTACTATGTACGGATAAATGGGGCTTCAAATTTTCCGCCCTAAAAACAACGGGCATTATATTTTCAGACAATAAACACATTGACGTTAACCTAACACTAGGAGGTCAGAAAATTGAATTCAGAAATAGTGTTAAATACCTAGGTATGATCTTTGACAGAAAACTCACGTGGAAAGACCACATCGACGAACTAGTCCTTCGGTGCAATAAAGACCTGAACCTCATGAGGTGTGTGTCTGGGACAAACTGGGGAGCGAGTAAATATAGTCTGATAAAATTATACCAAACCTTAATCAGGTCAAAAATAGATTACGGGTCCATCGCATACCAATCAGCATGTAAGACACAACTAAAAAGAATAGACAGCATCCAATATTCTGCTCTAAAAATAGCTACTGGAGCCTTCAAGGGAACCGCCTTATGTAGTCTTCAAATAGAAACCAATGAGAAACCTCTTCGTTTAAGACGAGAGGAACTGTCCCTGAAATATGCAGGAAAAACTAGAGCTAAGGGCGATAATCACCCATGCCACAAAATGTTTGAAGAAAACAGTGAATATGAATATTTAAAGAAAAACTGGGAAAAAGACTCCGCCCCCCTCGGCTATACCGTAAATAACCTATTCCAAGAGCACGAAATTCCCATCGCACACATCTGCGACACAGACAAAATCATTACACCACCCGGGGAATTAGAGTCGCCCCACGTGGACACAAGTATTCACGACTACCTCACAAAGAAGGACAACCCAGACTTTATAAGAGCCACCACCCTTGAATATATCAACCAAAACTGGAAAAATTACTTAAAAATCTATACAGACGGATCGAAAAACACAAGTAATAACACAGGATCAGCTTTTGTTATACCTGAGCTCAACATACAAAATGGTTTCAAACTACCAGACAATATGTCTGTATACACTAGTGAACTGATTGCTATAATTAAGGCTCTCGAATGGATCATCGAGCACAAACCAATCCGTGCGGTGATACTCAGTGACTCCCTTAGTGGACTCACATCAATCAAAAATTCTATATCTGACAGTAGACCTGATCTCATACACAAAATAGAATGTATATGTACACAAATACACAACGAGGGAATAGACGCCATCTTAGCATGGGTCCCCGCGCATGTCAACATCAGAGGTAACGAAGCAGCCGACAAAACTGCCAAAGACAGTCTTGCTAAAACTACACACGATGTGCCAATAGGATTAGGATATAAAGAACTCAACACTATCATTAGACGCAAAATAGATAGCAAGTGGCAAAAGGAATGGAACGAAGAAGAACGTGGACGGTGGTTACATAAGATCCTTGATGGAGATAAAAGACAAGCCCAGGGACTCCAGTTAGACAATAAACGAGATGACCGCATAATCACCAGATTAAGACTAGGCAAAACCGGACTTAAATCACATCTGTCCATGCTTCTGAAAAACACCTCACCACTCTGTACCGCATGCAACAATGTAGAAGAAACAATAGAACACGTGCTACTTGAATGCCCAATCCACAACCAACAACGTGTGGCACTTAGAAACGAATTAAAAATATTCAACACTCCCTTAACATTACCAGCGTTATTAAACCCTAAGCCCCCCATTAGAAATCAGGTATTCAAGTCCTTGATAAATTTTATCAAAACTGCTGGTTATTACTCCAGTATATAATACTACCGCCGTACATGCGCAGTCAGCATTTTTTTTTTTTTTTTTTTTTTTTTTTTTTTTTTTCCACATAATCAACTACTAGTACACCAAGTACTATGCCACGATTTGATAGAGGCCAAATCATTCTTCTGACTTAAACAAATGGTATGGTTGCATCGGAGATACCTTGATATTGAGGGCCGTGTGCACCATAGCCATACAAAACATTATGGCCATAATAAACTATCCATACATAACATCCGGCCAAAATGTCAAAGACACATTTAGAAATAAAATAGGCATGGCAACAACGGAGTTACCTTGATATTGAGGGCCGTCTGTTCCACTGTCCTACAAAACAAACGATGGCCAAATCTAATTGAATTCATGACAACATTAGCACGGCCAAATCGCATATAGCGAGCGGTATTCGGCATAAAATATAGGAAATGGTGATGGCGGAGTTACCTTGATATTGAGGGCCGTCTATCTCATTGTCCTACAAATTCCTTATGGCCATCAAACGATAATGCATACAGAAATAATACAGTGCCGTTTATTTGTGTATTCACCTAGTACTGAATCTATCGAAATGTTTAGTTATTTATTCATTTGTTTATCTATTTGCTGTCTTAATTATATATTGCTATTCATATTATGTGACTGACATTCGGGGCGTGCCTGTTGTTGGGAGGAAGATATATCAAATTATTGCATCGAAAAACAATAGAAAACAAGAATGACTACAAGCCTTCTATTTCATATGATACAGGCACACCGAAGACCACAGACGAGTTGGACAAGACCTGAAACAGAAGACGGATGACGATTACAAGAATACCTACAGCGCCTTGAGTGACAACGCCGCATAGCAAGAACACCCAGAACCAGAATACTCGACCCTAGACCACACCGGACACGCTACCACTTAAATGTTACCGAACGGACACCTCAACACAGAATATGATCCTTTGACTTTCACGTAATATAGGACGTAGACCTGCCGTTCTGTACCCCACTACACACTCCAAGCAATTGTTACAGGCACAGATTTCTGGAAGGACCCACCCTGTTCCCAAGGGCGTCGTTAGGGAAGTCGTCTCGACGAATCCTGAAAACGCCCTGGTTCTCCCAGTTTTTTCTGGACGGCTTTGTGCGTACTATTGGGGTACCGAGACAAAGGAATCATCAACGCGATTATAATAAATATTTTCCAGTATAAAAACCAATTACAGACTTAACGACTTGTACATAGCGACTCTTCTCTACTAGTATTTATATTTCCTCATTGTTATTGTTATTGTTATTCATTATTTAATTATTTATTTTAATATCTAGCGCTGCAAAAGATCTCAAATTAACAAAGAAATGTACCGTGAAATTTAAATAAAACATTGAGTTGATGGGCCGCGAAATCCGTATGGGAAGCGGCCCTTAAACTACAATTTCAATCAATCATGTACAGTTCAGCGCCCAAGTTCAGTTCAGCGCTCAAAGTGAACGGACGTGTTTTTTGTGTTCCACCAAACCAGCCCAGCTTTCCCAGCCTTTGTGTTCCTCTGCGGTCTTTGTTCCCCGGGCTTTACAGGATTACCTATACTACAACAACAACCACCAGCGGAAGAAACCAGCCAGCCAGAGCTAAGTTTGAATTGAATTCTTGCACCTATACTAATTTTTCCTATCACTAAAGTCACTCCTTACCAAATAACAACTAGTCCTGATCTAAACAAAAACAAATCAAACAATGGAAGCCTCCCAATCCACCGTAAAAACACCTAAAAGAAAGCACTCAGAAATCAACACTGAAAAATCCCCACCCACCAAAAAACCACGATCCCTACCCGAAAGGCCTAGTAGTCTAGCAAATTTTATCGCCATCATCCATAGTTTAACCCAAATGAGAGCATGTAAATTCCCAAAGGCCAAGGTAGCAAACGATCTAAGAAAATGTGCTGGCGACGTACATCAAATCTTTGAACTACCGGGTGGTGATCTGAAAGTCCACTGCAAATCACAAACTCAGTACGAGAAATTACTACATTTAGACCTGCTAGCAGATAAACCTGTCTCGGTAAAACAATTCATACAGCGTAGAGAGCAATGCAAAGGAGTAATTTATGGAATTGACCACAGTATCAAACTAGAAGACATTCTCCCCACTCTCTCAACACAAAACGTCGTATATGCCAAAAGAATGCAAAAGAACAAACAGGAAACGACAAGCATTATGCTAGTATTCAAAGGATCAAAATTACCGGAAACTGTCCGGCTATGGCTTCGTAACATTATAGTTAAACCTTTTTTTGACACACCAAAACGATGCCATAACTGTCAGAAATATGGTGGTCATATAGCTAGATTTTGTAAATCTCAAGTTGTATGTGCGAAATGCTCTGGAAATCATAAATACGAAGAATGTACAGAAAGAAAAGTAACATGTGTAAACTGCAAAGGCAACCATTCAGCGGCCTACAAGGGTTGTATAGCTTACAAAGAGGCAAAAAGAGTTGAATTCACTAAGGCAGACAAAGGAATTTCTTACGCAGAAGCTATAAAAGAAACCAGAATGAATAGGAAAATCAGAGAAACTAATGTGAATCAAAAACTCAGAGAAACAATAGACCTGCGAAAACCTGTGAGCGAGGCACCAGTGACAGAACAATCAATGGAGTCAGAAACCGCGGACCAGCCCGAAACAATTAGTATGAGTAAAATCGAATTCCTAGGCTTTATTAACATTGTTATTAACTCAGTCCACAATGCCAACCCCAAGACGAATAAAGCTGACATAATAGCCCGCATTGCTCAAGACTTCTTGAATTGGGAATTTAACCCCAAAGAAATAATAGCATGGGGATTCAACCCAAAATACAAAAGAAAAACATCAACATCAACTCCCAAGAAAAACAATAACGCCCTCAACACCTCTATATGAGAACACCTGGGACAATACATTAGACCCACCGCGTAATACACAACCCAATTTTCAATAAACTCACCATACTACAATGGAATGCAAATAGCATTGCAAAACACGGAGACAATCTCAAAATCTTAGTAAATGAAATAAGCCCTGACATCATATGTATACAAGAAACATTTCTTAAGCCAGGAAAAAAATAAATTTGCAATAAAAGGATATACGCCATATAGACAAGACAGACTAAACGGCCCAAAGGGAGGCAACCTCACACTAGTTAAGGAAGAACTCATACAGCTAGAATTAGACAAGAACCCAGAAAATGAAGACCTCGAATGGCAAGCTATACGGGTGTTCCAAAATAATAAACCTATAAATATAGTGAACCTGTACTCCCCTGGCACTCTAAAAACAATATCACAAAAAGAACTTAACAAAATCACCCCAAAATATGACTCGCCAATTATAATCTGCGGCGATTATAATAGCCATAATCCAATCTGGGACGAAACCTGCACCACGTCAGATGATAGGGGTAAATCAGTAGAAAAATGGTTAGATGATAATAACCTCGTATTCCCGAACTCGGGAGAAGGGACTAGAATAGATATGCGAACCGGTAAACTCACTGCAATTGACCTAACAATAGTCTCTCCCGAACTAGCAGTAAAATCAGAATGGGCAGTCCTACCAGATACACTAGACAGCGACCATTTTCCAATCCTGACTAAATTTAGCATGAAACCAGATTTTGAACAGACAGACCCTCTCCCACGTTTCCAATACTCCAAGGCAGACTGGAAAAACTTCCAAAACGATTGCCAAAGTCTAATACATGACGATATAGTTAGTAATGATATAGAGACTTTCAATGAAAATATAACCAGCAAACTTCTAAACATAGCACAAAAACATATTCCAGTTACGAATAAGCGACCCAACAAAAATCCAGTGCCTTGGTGGGACCGAGAGAGTGGAAAGAACATCGCTGCAAAGAAAAAAGCACTCAGAAAATTCAAAAAAAGCCGGCTCCAGAGTGATCATGAAATATATAAGGAACTGAAAAGAATAGCAGAAAAAAGCGTCAAAGAAGCCAAATCAAGATGCTGGGAAGATTTCTGCAATACTATAGATACGAAAACTAACTCAAAGAAAGTATGGAATAAAATAAAAAGCATTCAAGGGAAAGCAACTAACACAATACCCGTACTAAACAAAACAAAGAGAACTAATCTCGAAAAGGCAGAATATCTTGCTGAATCATTCGCATCAAACAGTAGCGATAGCAACCTGAAACCAGAATTCAGAAAAATCAAACAAGAAACTATCCTGGAAAATGACACAAATGATTATATAGAAAACTACCTTAACGGAGACTTTAATATCAATGAATACAGAAAAGCTTTACACTCTAAAAAAGAAAGTTCACCCGGCGAAGACAAACTAGGGTATACAATCCTAAAGCACCTACCAAACACCACTCAGAAACTAATCCTAAAACTAGTTAATGTGAGTTGGAAGACCAAACAACTCCCGAACAAATGGAAATCATCTATTGTTATCCCAATACCAAAACCTGGTAAAGATCCATCAGACAGTAAGTCATATAGGCCGATCTCACTCACGTCAAATTTATGCAAAATTATGGAAACCATGGTCAAAAATAGACTTGAATATCATCTGGAAAGCAACAACCTGTTAAACAAAACACAAAGCGATTTTCTGAAAAAAAGAAGTACTTTAGACCACATAGCCAGACTCCAACACTCAATCAAAAAGGGTAATGCCAAACACCAATATACATTAGGCATTTTCTTGGATATAGAAAAGGCGTTTGACCTTGTATGGCAGGACGGGATTATCACCCAATTAAACAACCTAGGAATTAAGGGCAGGATACAACACTGGATAACAATTTTTCTTCATGACCGAAACTTCAAAGTTCGTATTGGTAACACCATGTCCATGGACCACCAGCTAGATAACGGCACCCCACAGGGCAGCGTCATAAGTCCCACCCTTTTTAACATCCTGATTAATGGCCTGGCCAACGAAATTGACACAAAACATCCTGAAATTGAACAATCACTTTTTGCTGATGAT
>JAVTVY010033736.1:0-14629 GCA_036873755.1 Hanleya hanleyi | reverse complement strand
CGAGCTCCAAGAGCGCCGACTTCGAGAGCTACGAGCCCCAAGTTCTCAACCGACCCATCCCACAGCTCCGAGCTCTGTAGTTTCTCAAATGGCAGCTTCTGATTGGATAAGAGCTCTATACTACTGTCAGACTGCACATTTGCAGAATGATGATACTAGGCTACACACCAGTCCAATCCGACGCTGCCCTACGAGCCCTTCGCTACGAAACCCCACACGACCCATTCGGACCACGGATGGTTCACCTCGAGGCTAAAATTCCATTCCATTGCTCCTTTTTCACTATTTGCTGTCTGCGCATGCTAGCCATATCCCCTACTTCTATGACACAGCGGACCAGTTGGACGCTGTTCCACGAAAGCTTCGATATGATAGCCCACACGTCCCATTCGGACCAAGAATGGTCCCTCAATCACTCAAACACACCACTACGCACCCCTAAAATGGCCACTTTCGTTACTACTCGTACTGATGACGTCACCAATGACGCCACAGATGACATGGAAATCCCTCAAGTCGTGGTGTACACCACGAGAGCTTGAAGATGACACCCTACACTCCATCTTTGGATGAGATATAAGACCGCAATCTCTTAGATATACCCCTGCGCACCTCCAGAATTACCACTTTACTTACTACACTCCAAATGCGCATGCGCAGATTGACTATCCCACGTAAGTTTCGCTAGGATACCCCAACCTGTCCATTTGGACAAAACATGGGCTCCTTGATTGCCCAAACATGTCATTGACCATGCCCAAAATGACACCTTTTGTTACTACTGCTCAACTGCGCATGAGTAGTACGATGCGACTTCCAGCAAAAACCATACCATTCGTCGTCTACATGCAGAGAGTTACAAGATGACCCCCCACACGGTCCATTTAGACCACGGATGGTCCATCTGCTACCCCAAAACCTTCCTTCACACCCTCAAAATGCCTACTTTGGCTACTACTCCTACTGATGACGTCACCAATGACGTCACAGACCATGTGGAGATCCCTCAAGTCGTGGTCTACATACCGAGGGCTTCACTTTGACACCGCACACGACGCATTCGGACCAAGAATGGTCCCTCAATCGCTCAAGCACACCCTCACGCACCCCCAAAACGCCCGCTTTCGTTACTACTCCTACTGTTGTATGTATGGTCCCTGTGTGACGTCATACCCATCAAATAGTGATAGTATCGTGTAAATATTCGATGCAGCAATCAATGCTGAATAATATGTGGCCAACATTATAAAGATTTGATAATAATTATGAAAGATAAGACTATTCTTGGAACCCTACCCCCTATTTTCACAAAAATTGTACTTATTAACACAGGGATAATTTCAAAGTGATTAAAGGGGTAGTGAGTCCCAGTTTATCGACTGTTAACAATTTGTTTCCTATTTGACATGTCCTAAAGCACATAAAAAACATAGTTTCGGTCTGTAGTGGGGTGCAAAGTGACCCCTTGTAGCTCACGGACTATCAGCGTCGGTCCCTGTCTACAATAATACGCCACGTCTGAGAGATCAGGTACGGCCATATCATTCGGGCTTCCCAAATCTCGTCTTGCATTCGTCTGGTAACAGTTTGCTTCTGAATACATCTCTTTATATTAAACTAATAGACCAGAAGGAGGATATCTTCCGTATAAGCCCTTGTCGTCGGTATTTATGACCTGTAGCTTTCCGAATGCTTCAAAAACTCCAAGCAAATATCAATAATTGATGTGCATTCATACTCCATTCGCGAGTTTTTCCTTGTGACAAGGCGTAACGTTAAGTGTGTCGTTCAAGTGTAGATATTACGGTTTTTACAACAGCGTGAACTTTCAACATTAGCATATTACTTTTAGAATGACAAAGGATTTCGAATGTTCATTCCATCGCAATAAAGATTTTTTCGGCAGTACACTGCTCTTGTCCATTACTACGGTTCTTAGTCGAGCGTGATCTTTCAGCAGAAGCCGTTGTCTTTTGTTGTCGAATGTTTAATCCCATCCAAGTTATGTTCATTCCACCGCATTCATTCGTGGAGTTGGTCAGACAATGAAACGCTTAAATCAGCCGGCACGGCATGTAGTGCGACGTCAAAATTACCTCAGCTGCCTTTTCAAAGAATGAGTGTATGACGGTGTGATTGTTGTGTGTCGAGCCGCAATCAGAAAGCAAATTTACTCGAAATTTAGTGCTGTTAATTGTTGGGTTTTATAGTATTCTGTTGTCTGTTGAAATACATTGCAGTGTAGAACGGAAACGGAGCAATGTTCGACAAAGTCTTTGCTGCCTTGAAATAAACATTCGAAGATGTGTCTAAAAGTAAACGCCTATGATTGAAAGCCCACGCTCAAATACGAACCGTAATATTGCTAATGTTTTGTGTAACATGCAGTGCAGTAGACAAAAAAAAAATTGGTATTTCGTCTTTCTGAACCAAAATCGCAAGTCATATAATAATGTTCCGTCTTTTACTGACGAATTAGTATAGCGACCTCAGTTGATCATGGAAAATGGCAAAAACGATAATTTTTTACAGTTTGAAACAATTGCAACCAATTTTTGTTTATCCAGAGAATAGAAAATTTATCACTACACAACATATACCGGCTTGCTGAAACCAATGCCGATGGCCTAACTATACTATGAAATTGAATTGTACTGACTAAATATCATGAGTGCAACTTTCCAATATTACCTCTCCTTCCAGTTGATAAAATATACTATATATGCCCTCTGTATATTCAATATGGAATGAGCTATCCCTCTCCTTACATGATCAATATACGAGAAATCTCTTCTATTTTGCACATTTTCAAGGCATGGATGAGCCCAGATGCAGTGCATATAACCAGACATCGAATTTAAATGATTTTAGAAACGAAAGCAGTTAACTTTGTCGGCGATTCTGATCAACAAGGGCTGATCGAACAGATGTTCCTTGCAATTTTTCGCTCGACGAGGAGGCCAGGCGAGGAAATAGAATCTAGAATACAACGCTTTTCTGTGCGGATCGCTATATGACAACACACCAACTGTAATATCCATACGATAAACAAGGTCTGTCTCCTCATTTCGTGTAACATGCAGACTCACACGCCCGTAAAGTGAAGCATTTAATTGCAAAGTTGTGTTTTACTACCCACAATCTCGTGAAGCAAAAGTACTTTCCAAGGTTAGCTATCAATGCGACCGTTCCGCTGTGTGCATTTCATCACTGTGAAGAGCAGTATACTACCGAACAAATTCTTTATCGCGATGGAATGAACATTCGAAATCCTTTCTTATTCTAAAAGTAATATGCTAATGTTGAAAGTTCACGCTGTTGTAAAAACCGTAATAAAGGGTGCAGTTTTAAGATGGTTCCCCAATTTGAATGGCGGTTAATTTATTAAACTGCATTTCCATTTCCAATACATTAGACAAAGTTACGCAGATCCATGAAAATTAAACGCAACAGAACGATGAAATAGTTCAAATTATTCCAGCAACTGATTCAGAATCACATTTTATCTTCTTCTGAATAGCTTTGTCAATTGAATGGTACATGTATCTAGTAATTCTACAGATTATTGACAGGTGTGTTTGAACTGTAGTTTGAATTTGGTGCCGATGCTATTATATAAAATAGGTCTTTGGATTATGGACGCAGAGATTCTTTAATGGACGACGGCTGAATAATGAATGACCGGCCAGACGCCAGTAATCCTGATCATTAAGTTGAATTTGTCGAGCATTTCCTTCAAACATTTCTACATATTGATTCACACAGAGCTCATTTCGACCGCTACTTAATGTAGGGGATGACGAGAGGATTTACCCTCTCAGTCTGCTGTCAGCCGTCTGTACCATCAAATTGAAAGACCATTGGTGGTCAGACCATTGGTGGTCTTGGTGGCGTTCCTGTGATCACTTAGATGAGGAATGGACAATGACTGTTAGCCACAGTTCGAAGCGATGCTTTAAGAGTAGGTTATATTCTATAAGACGGCACTTCTCGAGGCAAAACATCTCCCAGCGACACATTGCAGTGACACTTTGATGCAATTATCTGCTAAATCAGAATGAAACATTACAGCGACACATTGAACGTACCTTCTTCCATGACGAAAATTTTCTGCAGCGACAATTTCAAGGGACAATTTGTCCCTGTATATTACATTACAGCGACGTTTTCGAGCCACAACGTCTTCTGACACCAGCGACACTTCGAAGCGACACTTATTTCAGCCAAACCGTCTTCTAGCCCTAGCTAGATTTGAGCCACGCTTCGACAGAAAGTGTAGCTGAAGAAAATAAGTCAAAGCTCTTGTGGGAATTATATGAATAGTACGAAGTGTCGCTGCAAACTTTCGTCAGAGAAAATATGCCAATTTTAAGATTAACCCTGAGGGGAAAGGGAGAAAACAAAGATTTGAAAAAATTGTCTTGTAAACTGATCCATAGAAAGTACTTAGGTGATCTAATAAAAATGTTACCAGAAAGTGTGGCCGACGAAAATGTACATATAAGTATTTCTTCATCCTTCCAATCCGCCAGCACTTCAAATTGAACGAACAATTGCTGGTCTTGTTTGAGGAGGATAGTAATTGCTACTCATTCTCGTGATCTCTTGCATCAAGAAAGGACCATCATTTCACAGCGTTTTCTTTTCTATCTTTACCGAGCGGCTGATATCTCCGGAGACCCGACCATGTCTTGATGCTAGAACCTTAAATAAAGATACATTCACCCCGTTATCGTTATTACTGTCCTCTGCTTATGGTCTGGGAGGAAATAGATCAGTCTCTCTGTTATTACTCATGTATGATGATGAAAATTTCTGTCATTCGCATTATTTTACACTTAATATTACACAATAAGAAGACGAATACAAAGTCTTCATAGATCACATTTATTGATTTTCAGTAACCGGCTCCGAGAATGTATTTTAAACACTCATCCAGAGGTAATCGTGCAGATTCATACAGGTCGTGTTAAGAAGGGCATTCGTATTAACACCCACAAACAAGTATTTGATATGACGATGTAAACAGGTATAAGACGGAAGTATGGAAGTACGGACGGTCATTGGAACGAAAGTAAATTAGGCTTTAATATGCTTTAGTGAAAGCTCCATGGACAGGCTATCTTACAGCTAAATGTTCTGTTATTTCAAATAACTCAATACGTTCATGTTCAGTCATTTTGACATCGCTTGCTTAAAGTGTATTGTCTTGCTTTTATTAATTCTACTTGTACAAGCCCCAAGTTCCTCGGAAGACTTGTGATCGTTTAAATCTTTAAAGAAGTGTTCATATGAATCAACCCTTGAGAGAAAGACTCGTTTCCACCACCCTTTTAATGTTGCGTTTAATATCTGAGCTCAGATGGTAAGAGCAACACTACGATGACGCTCAATTCCCGCTGGAGGCTAATGTATTCTTTCTTTCAAGTATTGTTTTATATATAATGGTGCAAACATGCTTCTTGGGGGAGGGGGGTAAATTTCATATCAATTGTCATTTCTGTAAGAAATGATCAGTAACCCGAGATCAAATATTGTGTTCTATAGTAAACTTAAGAAATGACATAAACACCAACACAATCTGTGAAACATTGATTAATAATTAATGTTATTTCTTTGTCTCTCCTGGTTTACGTACTTTGTATTTCTCTATTTTCAGTCTCACAGTCTTGCAAAGAGGGGTGATTTTACACAAGCTCGTCGTCTGAACTGTTGTAGTTGTTGGCTGATATTTATCAGTATCTTCGCTTCTCTCTCTCTAATACTGACTGTTATTTTACTGAGAATCTATGGCCGCATTCCTGACCCCTTTTAACGTATCATCATGTGCTCTTTCTGATTGGTTTCGCGGAAAGGTAACAGGTTTGGGTGAACTTTATTCAAAGTAAACGGAACAACGCGATGACGGAGTATGCAGTGTTAGCTATCTCGAGACGCCGTAAGACATAAGGAACTGTATCATTATGAGGCCTTCCAGGGCTCGCCGATCCCACGGATTCTCTTGCGACCGATTGGAGGTTAAATAGCAAACCAGAGGATGTTTGTTGACCTCGTGTGCACATCGACCTGTATAATACACCAAGCTTAATCCGGATTGCATCACTGATGATTTATGGTCACAGTTATGACCTGGTGTTAACATTGTCCTGGATAACAATGTGAGTGTGCGTTCGGTACTCCAACACAGCATTACTTCAGGCAAGGTCGTTTTGGAGCACCCATTCCATTATCGCGTTCAGTGTCGAGACGTCGACGTGTGATCTCATTTTGTAGTCGTGTGATGATAAAACTATATTTGGTGCTCTCAGGCTTTCAGTTGAAAGTAGTGATATCTGAATGGAACATTTGGACAAAATTTATTTGAGCCCATCTTGAATTGACGGTTCAGGTATTTTTCTATTAGCTGTACAATGTCTAGCTTATCTCAAAAATTATTGTGAAAGTTTATTTCGACATATAGACTATTTCTTGGCCCAAGATAGTCAGCCAGCAAAATCACAAAGTAGAGGTTGTACTATTTCCATTGTCCTAACGCTGTTGGAAATTGAAACATTTGCGCTCATACCACACTAGATAGATTATTAGTTATAGGCCCACTTCTCCAGAGTCAATGAAAAGTAGCATAACAAATAAGAATAATGATTACAAAATCGGTCCTGTATACTAGTAACTATGCAATATTATTTTGAACGTGAAGGCCGTGGTTTCTTATATATCAACCAATTTATGTTCGTATACATTGGGTAATAATCGTAGAATCTTCGCATGACAAGCGTATGTCTTTCTGCTTCAAACATAACTTGGCAAGCGATCAAAGAGACTAAGCTAATATGAGATGCAAATCTCCATTGTCGTGCGATCAATTAATACCGTAACATTGACGGGAACGCCACGGACAAGATATCTACGTATTGGTTTGTCTTTGTCTAGCTGCCTTGCTTGGAATCTTCTAAATCATCTGGCTTTAAGTTTTAGAAAATTACCAAATAGCTCATCAGCATCATTTTGTTTGTCAAACAGGTTCCTTATTTGCCGAAGTCTGCCAATTGTTCCATCTTTCACTGAGTTAGGTCTTGCCATTTCAAGAGACAACTCTCTTCGTTGTGTCGGGGTTTCTCGTTCCTGAAGAAAAATTGGGGGTGTGGGATTCATTCGGGGAAAGATAAACTCACAGTTATCTATCGTTGATACAGCCAGAAAGACAAAAAAACGCTCAAGGAATTCTACATTGGTTGCGATGGTTCCTTTCGAGACACATAGTATGCTCACCATTGCTCGACCTGAAATCGTTTTACTGGAGTACGGTCTGACGTTTCTCTGACCACAAGCGTTGTATGAATATAGGATAAATCTCCCCAATATTGTTGGCAAGAGTGGTAGATCCTGAGCTAAATCACCTCAGTCGGCTGCTGGACAGAACGGTAATATAAGGAAAGCGGATAATTTCTATAACACCATAATATCACATTAAATAAGGCATGCTGAGGTTTATATGGAGAGATATGATACAATATGACTGGACTCTTGAAACCCTGATTAACAAGAAATAAACTGACCATCCGTGTTGGGATTAGTTGAAACTAGCGGTTGTTGCGTCATTCACTGACTGCTGCAAGCAGCTTGCGGAGACAGGAAGCAATTTATATTACTTATCAAGCTGACAGTCAGATCGAACAATCCAAGAAATGGATTTCGTGAGCATCGCCATCCGAGTGTTCAAAGGTCGGGCTATTTATACCGTTCGCATTGCACACATGTTGGATCTTACGACGGACAGATGAGGGAACTCATTACTATTTCAAAAATCCAATGTTCGCCGTTTTTAGTTGCATGCGATCTGCTTCGTTATCTCTTCTGTCAAGAAAGACAATCGTATATTCAGGTTCTTTGCTTTTAATCCACCACAGAAAATGTCCATATGTGAAAGCTTATGCGAATTTATCGAATGTTCATGATCTTCTTACCGAAAAAATTGTTTTATTCAATAATTTGTTGCTTATATACAATGGGGTATGTTGGCAGTTTGCTGCAGCCAAACATCCATTATCACTGTTTTAGGAATGGGCCTATGACGGTTCTGTTATTAAACTTCTGAATGGGAAGACTGCTTTCAAACATATGCAAACAATGAGGCTTGCCCGATGTCACGGCGATAAATGACCCTTCCCGGTGAGTATGAATGAACTCTTGAACACCATTCATACAAGGTTAGTTCAATTTTTTATTCCCATGAATCATGGGTGTGGAGCCAACTGTAGAACCAATTGGTTTTCAGTTTGATTTTAGATATCAAAGATTTCCGTTTTAACAATTTCTTTACGAATGGAGCCAGATTTTAGTAGCTTAGTTCTGCGTTGAACAATCTGTTCCACATTGTGTTTACCTATGTGCCCCAATATTTGTGAACCAGTTTCGCGGTAACCAATAGAACCAGAAGCAAGCAACTAACATGTATTGTATGAATGGTAAATGGAACTTTCGGATACCGACATGGCAAAGTAACGTCAGCTATATTGTAACCAAACTGTCCAGTGATCACTTGTGACATTCTGTGAGATTTTAAGAGTTACTTGTAAATTATCGAATATCGGATGAATTCAATCTCTTTAAACAAGATCTGACATTTAACATTATAGTATAGGAATCTCTTGGATGTCGGCGAGAGTAATTGTCTTGCTTCAATGTTGATCATTGAGATCGATAGGACGTTTATTGTCGTTTAAATGACCTATATTGGTAATTTACGGCGTCGGTTGCTATTACAATGGTAACGTACGAAGGTTATGGTCTGGCATTAATCGATACCTGAACGAGCGGCTATACTCCAAGATACACTCTGAATAAACGTCTCACCCAACATGACCAAAGCAAACATGATCGCTGGAGCTTCAATTGAGATGAATTGGTCAATCATATAAAAGCCACATGGACGATATACATCTGCAAAATTGACTAACTTGTATGGGCAATCATGTTAAAATCGAACCAAGATTAATTTTTGGTAGCAAATTTCACTAACTTAACATGACATTTCCATCGAAGACATCTCTAACAAAATAACCCGAAGAGCCAAATGCTTATGTGGATTATTTTCAAGCTTACGAACAACCATCACTGGAGTCAGTCGTATTTTATTCCATCAAATAGTACAAGCTCTTTCAACAGATGCGTTAGCATAAGCAAAAAACAACAACCCGAATAAATAACATCGGAGATTTAAGCTCAAGCACAAATTTCAGTGATGATTGCTTCAAGGAATACAAGCGGATTGAAGAGTCGTGGAGTATAAAATGGACCTCGGTTTCTCTACAGATGTCGAATTTTGCAGCCGTAGATTTCTGCCCGATGCCCAAAACCATGTCGTGTTATCGTTATTACCCCTCGGGCAGATTCTGCCCGAGCGGTATTGTCGTTGCCTCCGTCGTCTGTCCGTCCGTCCGTCTGTCCGTCTGTCCATTATATTATTGTAAACACATTATCTCAAAAAGTCCTTCACTTACAGCAATGAAACTTCATACAGTTGTTTAATACAGCCAGTACCAGAAGCCTATTGAAAGTCGGTTTTTCAGGAGTTATGCCCCTTTATACATGTCTGGCTGTTTTTATCCTTGTAAACACATTATCTCAAAAAGTCCTTCACTCACAACAATGAAACTTCATACAGTTGTTTAATGCAGCTAGTACCAGAAGCCTGTTCAAAGTCGGTGTAATCGGATGTGTTTTTCAGGAGTTATGCCCCTTTATACATGTCTGTTGGTCTATATCCTTGTAAACACATTATCTCAAAAAGTCCTTCACTCACAACAATGAAACTTCATACAGTTGTTTAATACAACCAGTACCAGAAGCCTATTGAAAGTCGGTGTAATCGGATGTGTTTTTCAGGAGTTCTGCCCCTTTATACATGTCTGTTGGTCCATATCCTTGTAAACACATTATCTCAAAAGTCCTTCACTCATAACAATGAAACTTCATACAGTTGTTTAATACAGCCAGTACCAGAAGCCTATTGAAAGTCGGTGCCATGGGATGTGTTTTTCAGGAGTTCACACAAACCTGTGTGGATTGCTGTGAATAGACATTAATCGTTCGACTACATCTACTATAGGTAATCACTGCTCTATTGCTATATTGTTTTGTCTGTCTATGATCTATATCATACAGGTAAAATTATGCCCACCCCAAATATGTGAGTTGTTGGGGTCAGAAACATTATTTCCACAATTGCTCTGGGCCCGGCCCGAGGGGTCCCGATGGCGACAGCCACATGTTTTCCTGTGAAATTGGATAGATAAAATGCATAAGAAACTTAACAAATGAATGATCCTTACTGTATGGTGTTAAATTAACTATTTTCGTCTGAATTTGCACAGGTTGAAAACAATAGCTGTCCAATTACAGCGGTCGAAATAACGCCTGTCTACCTGTCGCCGACAAGTCATTTTTTCAAGTGACAACTAAATTAAAATTCCACCTGTCGCCGCGACAAGTAACTATTCTGTCCTAAAAATACTGAATTACGAGCTAATACAGGCCTAACATGACTGAATCGTCTTCCTGGAAAGGTTGTTGAGTTTCGTTTTATTTACATCGGACATTCTGTTCACTTCGTCAGTCATCCCGCTGCCATACAACACGAGAGCTCGGTACATCAAACTCCATGCAGGATTAATCTCCCGCTAGATTTGCACACGATCCGCTTGAAAGGCAAGACTAATGGATAAAGTAAACGAATTGACTGGCACGATCTAGCGCAATCGGCCTATATACTCCATCGACTATTCATGCCTGGCAACTTCAAGTCGAAAATGAAACCAGAACAAGCTGATTGATTCTTACGTTTTATTTCGGAGAATAAGAGCTCAATAAAACTTCGTCAGTGAGTATTTTAATTGGAAGAAAATCGTGCTTGTCAACACGGGCAGCTAGCATGAACGTTGCGTTGCCTGTGCCGATTTTTACTTCCTCCAGACAAGCGGACACGCCTACTCGCGAGTTGATCGAGTGAAGGCAACAACAACAACAATGATTTTGCTTGATAATTTGTCAGAACAATTCAACATTTTCATTTGGGAACTCGACTTATCTCTTGAAGAACACAATATTTATTCACTATAACTCCGTTTTCGCGTGTGTTTGGCGCGCAGTTTCCCATGGATAAAACTCATTTTTTGGGGGGGATAAAGCTCCATTTCAAAATTTCCCAAAAACCCAATTTTTCAGTCAAGTTTTTATCTGGGTAACCCACAAAAAAATTTGATAAAACCTTCCTGCTGTTATGATCCTTAAGAAAATATTGTTCCAGCAAATTTAATCTCATAATTGAACGTTCTGTTGACATTTTACTTTGAACTTCCTAATAGTGGAACAGTTTGGTGGCAGAAATGAGCCCACTGAGTTAACATCAGGGAGTAAGGACTTTCATCTTGGCAATGCAGAGCTAAAGGAAGGAGACAAATTCGTCGCTGTCATAAATGTCTCGCGATCGGAAAAAAAACGGGTGTTCAAATTCTCCAATGCCTGGAAAATGGAGAGACTGGTTGAGAGTATGGTGAAAAAACTTTCAGTAGGAGTGACAAGCTGAAGTACCAGGGTGACAAGTAAAAAAAATAGTTACCTGTCACAGTGACAAGTAATTCTCAAAAAACATTTCGACCCCATAATTATAAAAATAGCAGGTGATGTTCAATTTGACCTGCGATTTTTCTCTGAAGGAAAAAAAACCCAGCTGCAGGTCATCAAAAGTTTTCTATTTCGGACCCTGGATGGATCAGAAGCCTAATTAATGAAATTGACTGACCTTCACCTGTTTTATCGAGGTCAAATTTAGCACAAGCAATAAATTTTAAAGGAGTGGAGATGAGCTCTCCAAATTCATCATACTTGTGCAATTGGTGACTGACTAGAAGCCTATCCCATTTGACTGAACCTATTTTCTCTAGGTTATATACTTTATATTATGATATAACATGAAATATAGCTAGGCATTCTAAATTGATACCACATATACATGTATGCATCTGATGATGGACCTGAACTCTTTGAATATGACTGATGTTGACCTGTTTTCTCAAGGTCAAAAACTGTATGTTAAGTCACATGTTAACTGCCAACATACACTCCAAATCTAACATTGTCATCATTTTGTTGTGGCTGTGGTTGTCTTCCAGAACAATTTAACGAATTTTGCACTTGTTCCAACAGCTTCATGCTTCAACTTAAACCATGCTGTATCGGCTGAGTTGTTGAAACACCCTCCATTTTCTAGCTCTGACATACGGCATCACTGTCGAAATATGGGTACCGTGACAGAGTGATAGATCACACAGCCAGTGAAGGTTCTTGATTTACATTGAATGTCCTTATTGCCTAAGTAATATTAGCAGCATTTTACAACAACAACAATTCACTGACTTACAGTGAAAAATTATAGTGAAAGGTATTTATTTTTTGTTGTTTGGCGTTTTTATTTGCTGGCATTTTTTCAGATAGAGTACAACCTAATTCATACAATCAGAAATAAAAAGAGGGTTGAAGTCTTTATGTTCAAACTTTCATAGGAAATATAAAAGTGGCAATTTGAAATTTTATTTTTATTCGATTTTTTAATGTCGGTGGGTCCATGAAATGCAAAATAAAGTTGGTGTTGCCTCACACTGGGTTTCGCCAATTGGTAAAGAAATCCCTTCTCCGAGGCACTTCTACCAGGGATGATTCGTGATTGCTCATCCTCCAGGGGTGTGTGCCCCACCCTCTGTCTCATCCAAAAAAAATGTTGCCACCCATAATAAGGGGTGTGCCCAAATTGGGGAGATCTAAAGCCCCGTGAGTACCAAATTATGGGTTATAAAATTATTTGGGGAAATGCTCTTTGCCCGTGTTTCACACGAGCTTTAATTGGATGTATGATTATCTCAAAATTAGAGAGCCCATCTTTTTTGTGAGGGTCATGAAATGAAGGCAGGTAATTAGTTCAATGGTACAACAATAAGACTAGATCAGTGGCTTTTCAGTAAAATAAAAGGCCTGAACAACAAAACTTACATGAACGACCGACTCAAATGTACCAGCGATACTGACCTGGCTTCAATGAATTGCCAAATCACACCCTCACTACCAGTCCCTTCCCTCTTCCTTTCTAGTGTCAGAATCCCTGGTAAATTGCTTTTCCGAACATCCAATAATTATCCAATAATTCATTGATGATGCCATGTATTCTGTCAGCCAATCAAGTGATCTGCTTTGCTTTGTTCAAACCAGAGGTCACATCGATGGTCAGGCGTTGAAATCAGACTACTAAGAGCACTCTTATTGTTGAAGGTACCATACTATAAGTTATGTTGTGAATAGAGAGATATCATGGCTCTACCCACGTTAACCAGCCAGTGGACCAGGAAGAATATCTACGAGCAAGCCATTGTCAGTCGGAGAAACAAAGAGTTGGATTTCCGTGAGAAATGGTCCGACACTGCAGGATATTTTCAGAAAGCTGAGGTGGAGATGTCTAAACAGAATGGCTGGACTAGTGACAAGTCCTTTCAGAACAGGTGAGGAGTGGGCATATTATTCAGTTTACTTTTAAGCACCTCAAATAATATGTTAGTACATGCACTTTGAGTGATACATTGAATCAACAATCAGCAAACAAAATACATCCATAAGCTTTTATCCTGCATTCCCTTCTTTTCAAGGGCTAATAGGAGTTTGTGCCTTAGGACCGTAGCCAGCATATCTTGAGGGATGGTTCACTTTCGCTTCAAAAGGGCACATCAGGGGGTTCGCTGTATGGGGAAAAAGGGGCAAACAGGGGTTCACTTCTGTCTGAATGGGGCATTTGTATGAGGAAACCATAAGATTTGCCTGAACCCGGAAAATCCCCTTGGCTATGGGCTTGTGGCTATATCTATATCCATAGATTGATAAATATCCTCTGTAGCAATAGAGAATATGGCCTTGGTTTCATTATATCAGAAAAGCCGATCAGTTAGATTTTGGAGATTGAGTGTCTGCATTTTCATTCATTTTTCTGCATTTATTATACATGTAGCATGGATGCATACAAGGCAGTGTTTGAAGATGAGAAGAAGATTGTGAAGTTGAAGAGACGGCGGTTGAAGTTAGCAGAAATGTTGGAGAAGGAAAGACAAGAGTTTGAGGTTTGTAACATCTCCCTAGAGCACCATGTTCATTGTTTGGGAATCCTTGTGTCAGTGAGTACAAATGCTCAATACACAGATAGATATTCTATTTAACTCTTTTGCCTATTACAATTGGTAACCATGATGCATATATCTAAAATGTTTTAGCACAGTTGTGTGAAATCTACATGGGCCATGTTAACAAGCACAGGTGTTCATTGGGAGATTCTAAATGGCGGGTGGGAAATGGTCTAATTGTTGTCTGTCTTCATACAATCGAATAAATTTCAACAAAATTCAAGGGAAAGATGTCAATTTTAGAAATATTTTTCAACCTTTCTTTCTAATTATTGTTGAAAAACAAGTTGTGCTATAGAATAGAAATAAAGTTTTCACTTTCCCACACTAACCATGGATAAAATAACCATTGAGCACGCCTATGTAAGCGTTATTTCTCAAGTTTATCATTTGGCGATAACATACATGTACAT
>JAVTVY010033735.1:0-14079 GCA_036873755.1 Hanleya hanleyi | reverse complement strand
CCACTGCGTACGGGCCTGATTTATACAGCTATTATCCACAGCGAAAAGATCGTCTATATATAGCTACAACATGTAACCTAGTGATGACGTTTATATATTGACCTTATATTGTCACTAGGTTACAAGCCGCTCCATACCACATTTGTCTTTTATTTTCCGTATGGTATAAAGAATCAAGTTACGGCCACATACCTATCATTTCTTGGTAGATGGTATCATTTCGAATAGCGGTGACACTGCCCGCAAAATCCGCTGCCGATTTCATCGCATTTCAGCCAGTTTTTCCAGCAGCTCCCGCTTCGATCTGCAATTTGTCTTCCATGTTTCTTTTCGAAATGAACTGCGCATGCGCCAATGCCGTGACCTTTGTAAAACTTGCTCACTGTTTTAGGAGATGTGAGAGATTTTAACGACACTCTATTGTAGCCTAATATGTCCCTTGACAAAGGGTTTGTTACAATTAATGCAATTATCCATGCTTAACTTTGACAAGTTAAAAATCGTCTGCTACCACGCTTTCCGGTTTTACAAAGGTCACGGCATTGGCGCATGCGCAGTTCATTTCGAAAAGAAACATGGAAGACAAATTGCAGATCGAAGCGGGAGCTGCTGGAAAAACTGGCTGAAATGCGATGAAATCGGCAGCGGTTTTTGCAGGCAGTGTGTCACCGCTATTCGAAATGATACCATCTACCAAGAAATGATAGGTATGTGGCCGTAACTTGATTCTTTATACCATACGGAAAATAAAAGACAAATGTGGTATGGAGCGGCTTGTAACCTAGTGACAATATAAGGTCAATATATAAACGTCATCACTAGGTTACATGTTGTAGCTAGTCTATATAGCGTTTGGTGAATGAGAAGGAGGCTACAAAAAGTCAGTTTGTTGCCATAGAGTTCTTTATTACTCTGGAAGACACAGTCACATGTGAGAACCAGTTCCAGTAATATCATTGTATCTGCAGTATACAGTTTAAATCCATAAACCGTAAACAGTAACACAGCAAACACAGTAAACCGCGAAACAGTAACCAGGGGGAGATAACTCCCACTCCGTGTTGACCTACAATGGACAACAACACTTTAAGTACATGTACAATACATTTGACGAAAATATCCCTATAACATATCCAGGTACATCTTAACCACTTATTAGGGATTCCAATTGTCATTACATACTACTAGTGCAGGCATATGATAGCCATGCATGCTAATAATAATAACATGGATATGCATACTAAGTATGCACAATTAACATCAGTTTATTGAAAAACCTGTTGTGAAATATGTGCCCTTAATGTCAACCAGTACATAATCAGTGTGGATAACTATTCAATGCTCCTTATGTCTTGTCAGGTCTAATTTATATAGTAAGTAATGAATCTCATTGGGCATTTTATATTTTAATGAATTAATGTAAACAACAAATTAAATCAACATGGCCTAACTTAGCCTAATAATCATTACATTACTCAACCAATTTGGAATGTAAACAAAGCTTATTGTCCTTCAGGATGGCTATACATGTACTGAATATAGGCCAGAAATCATAATGTGGAAGACAACTCCATCATGCCCACAACCATAGCATCCCTGCAACATTACATAGGACTTTAGTATAACACCAACATTATCTAGTATATCATTCAATTACAATCATAACAATCTCAATTCAACAATAATTCAGTTTATGATATTTGGTGTAGCAATGTGACCATCTCATTTGAGTGTATTATGTTCAATCAAAACAAATAAACAATCGATTCAGATTAAATCGGTGTGGCCTAATTGGTGAAATTACAGTAAAAGTACAAAGCACCATGAAACAAACCTTAAATGCCATACAGGGTGACTATGCCAATAATCCAGATCATACAGTGTGGATATGCCCATAACCCAGGCCAGAATAACAGTTCAGGGGAGACAACTAGGCCCTGGTCTTCAGCCACAATATCCTGCAACATTATATATGGCCTCAGTATGTTACCCACAATATTGAATATATAGTACATGTTCATAATGCAATTAGCCAGAAAGATTAACCTCAGAATTGTACCTATAATCTTGCATATTTGATATGCTGACAATAATTCAACCAATTAACACTGTCATAATTCAATCATAATTCCTATGGAATGTTAATGTATGAAATTCAATGCATATACATGTCAAAATGCGTTTTTAGCCAAATGTTGGCACAAACTTCACGCAATAAATTATCTATCTTATCTTATCTGTAATATTTGTTTGCAATAAACTTTATCCTTTCAAATAATATTTGTCTTATGTTCCTGTTCATCGCCTATAATTCAGTGTATGTTTTCCAACAATATAAGTGTCAAGCTACATGTAAATGGCTCCAGACTACAATCAGCCCATCAAGGTCATGTGACCTGAATACAATGTCAGCGAGGCAATTATCATTTACATATGTTACGACAATTTATCATGCCTATTTAATTCTAAATCATGATAAGACGACACATGATAAGGTGAACGTTTGTGATTCTTCACCGGTTCATGCTCAGATGAAACAATACAATCTTTACAACGTGGGGCGGCAGCTAAGGTTTACAGAAATCTCCCGCCATTTCAACATGTAACGAGGTCAATCTCTGAATTTGTCAACACTTCACAAATAATGCCAAAATTCCTTTATCGGTTACTTCTAATTGTTACCAACTAAATTCTGAATGAGTATCATACATTTATGCAATTACTGACACACAAATGAAGGGATCATCCTACCTGCGAACAGCCGAAACAATGATAAACAACAGACACGTGTTGTTGGTCTGCACCAGGACGTCTGGGTATATCACAGCCAGGATGTCTGGGTATATCACAGCCAGGATGTCTGGGTATATCACAGCCAGGATGTCTGGGTATATCACAGCCAAGATGTCTGGGTATATCACAGCCAGGACGTCTGAAGTTTTACAACCCATACTGACTGAAGTAAACACGGATTTACACGTGAGGCTGTCCGGTGGGTAAAAAAGGGGTTACGGATTCTGGAAATAACAACATTCGTTTTTACAAAAAGGGCTTGAGAACTCGATCTCATATAGTTGTCCTAGGTCAACAAGACTAACTGGATTCGTATCTCTGTAATACAAAGGGAATATATTGATATTATGAAGAGCATGTTACAATACACAGGTTCTCACTTATGAGCAACAACAAATATTTTCGTGATTAACCCTTGATATCACAGGCACTATCCAATGTCCGGATGACGATACCTGAGTGTTCCTTGGTTCATTGTCATGGTTGTTGTACGGCTGTACTATTGTGCGAGTCCCACTCAAAGCACCGCGTTGCCTTGATATACTCTCCGTGTGTCGTCTGTTTTTGCACAGGGATTGGAAAAACGCTTTTCGTATATTGCGGCTGCCAAGACCATATACAAGAGGGTTAAGCATAGAATTTGTGTACAGCAAAAATGCGAAAATGGTCCAAATACTTCTTGAAACAAAGGTATCGGTGATACAAAACGAATACAATGATATTGCAAATGGCATGTTTGTGATAATAAAAATGCCCACGGTTATCAAAAGCACACAGACAGCCTTGATTTTAGGACGGTCAGTCCAGCGAGGAAGTTTTCCCGACGACGACATGCCGTTGGAATATATAACCGCAACTTCTCTGGCTTGCTTCACTGCTACTTTGAAAATGCTGCGGTACAGTCCTATTACAATGGTGATAGCAATGACAACTTGGGCTAATGAAAAATGAAAATAGGAACATGGTAACACGAGTATTCGACATCTGGTTTGATTCGATGAAAACCAAATGTCTGCCGTATTCCAACCCATCACTGGAAAACTAGATACTGTGATCGGTATGAGCCAACACCCTGTAATGCCGAGTTTCACTTTTCTTTCTGTAACGAGAGTATGATATCGTAGTGGATATAATATGGCAATGTACCGCTCCACGGGCACTAACAGAAGATGGTAGGCAGTGACGAGACAGAAACATATAAGGCCGCATATCAACACTACGCATAACACGGTATCCTGTACCTGGACCTGTAGGATAACTTCGGCCAAACATACGGGAGCACTGATCAAACCCACTAGAAAATCACCAGCAGCTAAGGACAAAAGTATCCGGTTGGTAACTGTCTGAAGATGTCTCTGTTTCAATATTATATAGATAAAAGCGGCGTTATTCAAGACTGTCACAATTATCAGTGCAGTGTAAATGACAATTACCCAAGACGCATAAGGCTCAGGAATTGTTATCGATTGCCAAATTGGGAGTTAGAAGGCTTTGGGTCCAGTACCAGTTTCCCCCTATCCTGATAAACTTCGTAGAATGCACGTGAATACCTGCCGATAGAACCCAATAGCCAGAGTATGAGACAATGCGCCAACCACCCCAATCACTGTCACCTCGTCAAGAATGTTAATGCTGGTAATATGCAATCCCATATATGCCGTTAGTTGTTGGTAACGACAGTTACCATTCCCGTATACACTGTAAAAACGGCCAATTTCAGGGAGTAAATGTTCAACCTGTTATCAGTTCAACGTTGAACCAATTTTTAATGACAGTAAACGTTTACCCGGAATCTGGTTGAACGTTTTCAGTTCGAATTTAAGCATATATTGATACTTGCATGGAGGTAAACGTTGAACCTGTTATTGGTTCTTCTTTCAACCTATAACTGGTTCTACGTATAACCACATGATACTAGCTTGGGCGTAAACGTTGAACCTATTATTGGTTCTACGTTCAACCTATAACTGGTTATACGTTCAACCACATGAAACTCCGTGCATGGTAAAACGACACCAACATGACCGAAACAATGGGATATGAATGTCTGAGAACAGGGAGTAATTTTCTTATTAATATTAAGTTAAATTCTGCAGACTTTTCCAAATAAACCATGTGGTTATGCTTAAAACTGAATGTCCAAGTCGTTAATAACGCGTGTCGATTTGGGAAACTTCGCTGTTATGCACTTATTTTGATGGCATATTACTATTTTCGCTCATAAAATAGCCTATCAACAGTCAGAAACAATCATAGAAGTTATCAAAAATGAAAGACGTATTACTGTTGTGTGGGTCAAAATTATTCTCGACCGAGTATACGTTCAACTGTTTTTCGGTTCAACGTATTTCCCGCCCTCGTTATTGTTTTTCCCGCGGTGGTCGTCCAAAGAACCACTTTTTGGTTCAACGTTCAACTGGACTATGGTTCAACTGGTCATCGGTTATCGTCCTTCGTTTTATGAAGCGCCACCTACTGGATTGCAGTGTGAGGAGGAGAGAGAACGTGTGGTGTTGTTGGCAGCTTAACAATGAACATTACTCGTCCCGTTACATCTGTTTTCTGGTAAGTAATATGGACAAACAATTGTTTGAACTGAATACGTTACGCACAGATATCTCGTCCCCGTTGCTTTCGCTTTATGTTTTGAAATCGAAGCTGTGTCGAAAACTGGGCTATGCTTCATTGTTCATTCTCCATTCATTGCGTGAAAGAATTTTGCTGTCTGTTGTCTGTTTTAATATGTCATTGATATAATTTACTGTTACCACTTGGCGGTATTTTGCAATTTCCAATCACTTATTACATTTAGCATGTCGTTTTTCCATACCAGTTGTGGATGAGTGCAATCTAAGGCCCTTACAGGCTATATAATTTCCTATGTATTTCCAAAAAAGAATTAATTAAACTGTCACTATATCTGCATAGGTCAACAGCTATATACATATGGATACCAGTAATTATCAGCCGCGTTGTCCACAAAAATACTTGCAATACGCTTTGTGGCTTGTTGAACTCTAAGGTCCTTGCAAACTAATATGCATTAATCTCCTATTCCAAAAAAAATTCCTATGCATGTTATAATCCTATAATAATTCAAAACATCTATTAACATTCAGTCACCCCTCAATTTTGCCTGAAATTCTAATCAGTCCAATGAATTTATAATAGTTACATAATGTTGTAAGACTGTATCAAATGTTGGCAACATTTTGTGTCCAATGGGGTAATATCATGTCAACATTGTGTAACTGTTTATCCAGTGATCAAGTGAGAAGTGTGAGAAGTCCAGCTGCCCTAGTGCCTGATCGACGAAGAAGTCATTTTGATGTTTATGAAATACACCATGATGGATGACAAGTAGTACCGGTAAGTGAATACATTACAAGGACACAATCAAAGGAAATTTGAGAAGTCATTGATAAGACTTGATAAATGATACATCATAACTGTACCATGTATTACCACATAACCCCCCACCCCCAGCATGCCCACTACATAACCCCCCCCCCCCCCACCATGCCCACTACACACACATCCAGTTAGGGGGGAGGGGGGGGGATGTCAAGAGGCAAATGGATGAGATTTACAAACATGCAACATAGGGTGGTAGCTACCAAATTAGTATACTATAATATCCATGTTAGTAATTATGATTTTTTTTCCAATCCAGATAAGGGGGCATGGTGGTAAAGTGTGTGTGTGGGGGAGGAGGGGGGGGTGGTGAAAATATATACTATTTTTATGTGGCAAGACCATGTGGGATTGATTTCATGAGATATTCCCGAGGCAGGGTGGTGGCATGAGAAATTGCCAGGGGTTGCGAGGGGCTGAGTGAGTGAGTGAGTGAGTGAGTGCTTGTCATGAAAATCGGGATATTTCCCCCAACCTTTATGAATAAATTAGTTATATTAGATCTTACTCCATTTAATATTTTCTCCTACAGAAAGTGTAACAGGGAGAAGGTCAGAAAGAAGCCATTTGTTTGAGTCTGACTGTTGGAGGAAGATGAAGGAGGCGACAGTGTATATGGCTCCCACAGAGTGAACATCATCATCTTGTGATGGATTTTATCACGATTGAAGATGTAAGGAATAATCTGTCATTTTCAATGCTAATAATCAGATATATGATGCTCACAAGTGATTTTCGCAAGTGACAAGTAAAAAGAAAACTGACTTGTCGCCTGCGACAACAAAGCCATAAAGTGCCGTTTTTATTTGTAACAGATATATACTTCGCCTAACAAAACAATGTGTGTAGCATAGTTTCCGCAGGCCTCGAAGTTGATAAAATTTATGTGATTTCATGGCCCGTATGACCGATGTCGTTGTTGTGACTGTCGTTTTGAAAACCGCTCTCCTGTGCGCGAAGATAGAAAATAACCATGTGACAAGTCGAGTGATTATGGTACGCGCGATTTCATTAGTCTAATAACTCCATCCAGCCAATCAGCGTAGCTGATAGAATCTGAATGCAGCCTAGCGATAACACATTTGGTCATGGTGGTTCGGTCATTTTGGTTGAATAGAGCGTTAGTGGCAACTATTCTTCGACAGTAATATGGATCGTTTTCTGAAACGTCGGAATGAAATCCCAGTCACAAGAAGGCAGAACAATGAGGAATTTCTTGCCAAAATTATCCGTCGAAAGAGTGACTCACATGATATTGAAAACATTCTTTCCCTTGTAAAAATACTGGTTCTACTGTCTGTCACAGATAATATATCCGGTGGTATTTCGGAGACAATTGATCGGGGGATATTGAAACTTCACACAGGAAATAAAATAAAAAAGTGCTAATTTTATTCCAAAGTATCAAGAAAATCCTTCCAGTAGTTCTCAACAAATCGCGAAAACAGCAATTAGATGGGAGATTTGTAGGTTATTTTTTGACGCCATGACACCAAGTCTGCATGTTATATAACATTGGCAGGTCAATGTCATCGTAGCCCCAAAATAACATGGTAGGTATTGGTGATTTTCGTCAATTCCCAGATTAATTACATATGGGGGAATTTTTTTTTTTAGTTTATATACTGTGTGAAGTTTTAAAGCTGTACGATAAATTTTCTGTGTATTGCAAAACTCGGGGACAAATTACAAAAATCGGCAGACGACGCTGATTATCCTAATTACTTTCCTTCACCTAAGCCAATCAAAATGGTAATTTGTCTGTATACATGGTGTAGTCTGTCTGTCTGTGTATTCTACTACCCAAATAAATACACTAGAAGAATAACAGAACAAAGTCTGAATCTAATTGGTTGTTCTATTTCATGAAAAATTAGAACACGGTTATATAAGGAAGTCAAAACTTGGTAATATTTTGAGACAACTACTGTCAACAAGGTGACAAGTAAAAAAAATAGTCCCTTGTCACCTGGGACAAGTAAAGTTTTACAAACATTTCAACCCCTGTAGAATGGTACTTACAAATGTAAGCTTATATTGACAGGATAGTGAAGACAAATTATATTGCACAATTCTTTATTTGTTTAATAGGACCAACTGCTTGCAAGAAAGATCAGAGACACGTCACAGTGCGGATCATTACATTACAGGGTTTCGGATGATACATTACAGGGTTTCGGGTGATGGTGGAAGTGTGTGCATTATTTCATAACTTGGACTATGTGAAATAATTGGTCTCTGACATGCCTGCATCACAAGATAATGGCTACCGGTATCATTGGATGTGACAGAAAAGATGAAATGGTAATGTGATACAACAAATATTCAGGCTAAAGCTGTGGTACCATATTACATATACAATGTAGAAGAGGAACAAAATGGAACTGTGTTGAATCTTCACCATTCCTGAACACCCTTACAAAAAAATCAACCACTATGGCCGGCATACTACTGGTGATAGAAAAGTGACACCATCGTATGCAAACAAAGTCTCATTACTGTGATAGAATGATGAACAATGTGGATATACCTGTAGCCCTCTCATCTGTTGAAGCAGATGGCCCAACATAACACTCTGCAGCTACATGTAGATGAGAAGACAAGGGTGTTGTTTACTATGAATTAACTGTGATGTTGAATACAAGAAAACAATGCAACACTCGATATATCACAAATCATCGATACATGACGAATAATTGACTTCAGATACAATGTACTCTGTACAGGAAGGTGGATATAAATTTTTATTTACCATATTATGACTCTGTATGTCCCAGGTCATTAATACATTGTGTAATATAATTTGACTCGGGTACATAAGTCACTGTGTGAATTCTGACCACTTATACTCTTTGTAGGAAGGTCTTACACACTTCAACTGTGTATTTAGGTCCCATAACTAAACTTTGATAAAATGCAATTAGCTAGCTCACTCAAACTAAACTGTGATAATGTGCAATTAACTGGCTCTCTCAAATACCCCTGATCAGTGATAGGTTGGACACACATAAACTATGTAAGTATGTCCCATTACTAAACTGTGATAAAATGCAATTAAATAATTCTCTCAATCATCCCAGATCAGTGATGTTAAATACATGTACTCGGAATACATAGGTCGCTGTGTGAAGTCCGATCACCTATACTATGTGTAGGAAGGTTGGACACACATAAACTATGTATATAGGCCCCAACTAATATGTGATAAAATGCAATTAGCTAGCTCACTCAAATCATTGATATTACATGTACTCAGAATACATAGGTCGCTGTGTGAAGTCCGATCACCTATACTATGTGTAGGAAGGTTGGACACACATAAACTATGTATATAGGCCCCAACTAATATGTGATAAAATGCAATTAACTAGCTCACTCAAATCAGTGATATAGCATGTACTCAGAATACATAGGTCGCTGTGTGAAGTCCGATCATCTATACTATGTGTAGGAAGGTTGGACACACATAAACTATGTATGTAGGTCCCATAACTAATCTGTGATAAAATGCAATTAACTAGCTCACTCAAATCAGTGATATAACATGTACTCAGAATACATAGGTCGCTGTGTGAAGTCCGATCACCTATACTATGTGTAGGAAGGTTGGACACACATAAACTATGTATGTAGGTCCCATAACTAATCTGTGATAAAATGCAATTAACTAGCTCACTCAAATCATTGATATTACATGTACTCAGAATACATAGGTCGCTGTGTGAAGTCCGATCACCTATACTATGTGTAGGAAGGTTGGACACACATAAACTATGTATGTAGGTCCCATAACTAATCTGTGATAAAATGCAATTAACTAGCTCACTCAAATCAGTGATATAACATGTACTCAGAATACATAGGTCGCTGTGTGAAGTCCGATCACCTATACTATGTGTAGGAAGGTTGGACACACATAAACTATGTATGTAGGTCCCATAACTAATCTGTGATAAAATGCAATTAACTAGCTCACTCAAATCAGTGATATAACATGTACTCAGAATACATAGGTCACTGTGTGAAGTCTGATCACCTATACTATGTGTAGGAAGGTTGGACACACATAAACTATGTATGTAGGTCCGAAAACTAAACTGTGATAAAATGCAATTAACTTGCTCACTCAAATATTTCAGATCAGTGATATTAACAGACAATTATGCCATATGTATACAGTAATATTTCATCATACAGCAGTAAGCTAAAAAAAAGTTAATAATAATCATGATAATCATTTTGCATCTTGAAGTTTTCATTCCTTAGATGAGGAGTGTTATGAGTCTAACATCAGTTGAAAAGGAGGCATCAAACTTATTGTAGGTGGTACCATCTTGGATGTTACTAAACCTCCCCAGACTCCCTTCCCCATTATTGTAACCCCTGTTACTTGTGGTTTCTGTGATTCATGAATTGGTAGAATTCAATGTTTACATATTAGCTTTTCATATCTTTAGTTGTTCATTTGATTGCAAACAGTCTAGTGTTTATTTAGAGCATTCATAAAGTTAGACCGCGGTTCACAGTTCCTTATTCGTCATCCAGCGACTCATAGCCGCACCCCAAGCAGCGCCCCCTGGCGTCAGATTTGGGATACAAATATGCAAAGATATCGATACCACATGAACTCTTGTATATAGATGAAGCTAGGTATTCGTATTGTTAGAAATCAGATCTGTTATTAGATTATATCCGAATATGATTTAAATATATTAATTTTATTTCAATTAGTGTGTATTTGTTGATGTATGTTCTGAAATATCCTTCACTTTCTTACAGGTTGATATACTTTTCACTGATGACTGCTTTTCACTGATGACTGCAAGAAATAACACTGGGATGTAACTTGGTTGCTCATATGGTTCCGATGTATTTGCAAGAATTTAGAATTTAACTAAATCTGCAAATACATGTACAATTTGCACCACAACAATCCGGTGCAGATTTCATTTAAATCTGCATCTGGATGAACGTTAAACCTTGATGTGGTTGTACGTTTAACCTTGATGTGGTTGTACGTTGAACTTATTTCTGAGAAAACATTGAACCTGAATCTGGTTATAGGTTGAACCAGTAATTGGTTATAGGTAACACCAAATTTTGGTTAAGGGTTTTCCATGGTTAAACGTTGAACCAGAAACGGGTTCAACGTTTACCTTTCAGTTCAACGTTACACCTTTTCGTGGTTGAACGTTTAACCTCATTTCAGTTCAACGTTAAACCTTGATGTGGTTGTACGTTTAACCTTGATGTGCTTGTACGTTGAACCTATTTCTGAGAAAACATTGAACCTGAATCTGGTTATACGTTGAACCAGTAATTGGTTATAGGTAACACCAAATTTTGGTTCAGGGTTTTCCATGGTTAAACGTTGAACCAGAAACTGGTTCAACCTTTACCTTTCAGTTCAATGTTACACCTTTTCGTGGTTGTACGTTTAACCTCATTTCAGTTCAACGTTGAAATTTGCTTGGTGCTACGTTGAACCAGTTTATGGTTGCAACCGAGTTACATCCACTTTATGGTTGAACGTTTACTCAGCGTTTTTACAGTGTACATGGAACATATTCCAAGCTCGTTAGAATGAATAATTGAACCGAATACAGCGTGCGTTATAATTATTTTGATCCATATTGTCACACACCCGTACATGTTGTTTGGTATACCGAGCCATCACTCGCAGGAATGTCCGTCGGTATTTATTTATACTATTTACTTGTGCACCGGCGATTAGGCGGTGATTAGGCGGTGTCTGTAATCTTCTGCTGCTAGTTACAGGAAACAGTTTGTGTAAAGCCCGGCGCACACGAGAGATATCAGCTGAGCTAACGGCCTCAATTGCCTGTCAGCTCAGCGGCTAGCTCTCTTGTTGTTTCAGCGCACACGGTGATCAAAAGTTTCAAGAAATTGATTTCAGTTCCCGCATAACGTCTTCTTCAAGTCCATTTTGAAGAGTCGAGCGTATGAATCGAGTGAAAATAACATGCGATTCATTGGCCGGTCCGGTAAAACTGCTGAGCTGTTGGCTTGCGTTCACCGCACACGCTGAGGATTTGGCCTCGCGAGGCGAAATTATCAAACAAGTTTGATATTTTTCCCCCGGCCTCGCGAGGCCAAAAACTCACCAAAAACTGCCCGCACACGAGAGCTAGCCCCTGAGCTGACCGGCAATTGAGGCGGTCAGCTCAGCTGATAGCTCTCGTGTGCGCCGGGCTTTATAATGGATGTTTTCATTAACTCAGATTTCGTTCGTGTACAAAACTCTCAAATTGCTCTGCTTTGTAATAGAACATTGACGTATATTTAGAATATTCACAGATCTGTGGAACCGAGCAAATAAACACGTACGTTATTGGATGGGCAATGTATGCTTAAGTGAGACCTTCGATATCGAGCAAATGATGACGGTTCTCTCGGTGATGTCATTTGTCATGTTACAAACAAGCTAAAACTGTTCGATAATTCAGGGTATATATTCTGGGTGTCCGACATACGTGAGCTCATAATACATTTCATAGATATATGAACTTCAGACGTGCACCCAAACTACAATTTTTTTGTGAAGGAATTGTTTGTAGTAAAAGGCGCTTTGCTGGAATAAGAGCTATTGCATAGACAGCGTACAATGAATCTACTGTTCATGATTAAATCACTTCAGTTACATATAAACAAAATACAAATTCTGATTTAATTGTTTACCACTGAGGGTGAAAAGAAACTAATCCACCGATTCGGCCTGTTGGCCAATGTTCGTATCCCGAATGGATCGGATTATGGGATAGGCTAGCCCTATGATTGGTTGATATTCAGATAGACAGCTGGAGGTTGAATATCTGTGAGTGAGTTCAAAACATTGTCTGTGAATTTCAAGGAATTCCTCCACGTAATTAACGTGCACTGGCGATATTTACGGCCAGTTGAATTTCAATGTTGTCTTCAACGCGGAACTGGTAAAATTGGGCACCCCCGGTCGGCCTTGTTTTATTGAAATTGGTACTGGATGACACCATGTTTTCATACCGTCTAAGTGAGCACTGACATATTGTGATGAAATATAATGTCCGGGAATTATTGGTCTGGTTTCAGTAAAAGTAAAGTTACTTCAATGAAATCATGTCATTTAACATTACGAGGGATGGTGAAATAATTACTACCTTCTAACCCGAGAGACAACTTGTAAGGAGCAGGAATTATCACTGCAATGCAAACAGGCTCATACTCTCTGGACAGCAATCCAGACAGGAAGTTAAGCGTTTTTCTATCGTCATTGTATTAGTCTTCGTTCCGGTATGTGATATCCCACTGAGACAAATCGGTACGAATGGCATACCGCCTTGCTCCATATGACGTCTGGAATTCTCCTTCTCTGCATGCATCGTATTGAACATTAGATCATATGGATACAGATGTAAAGAAGATATAATGGGGAATTACCGATGGCTATGCGTCATTGGTAGGAGGGAGCATGTGTAGGGCGGTGTGGGGGAACGGGTTGCACGGCATACTCTGTATGACCTGCGCCCATTGTAATACGATGGAGTGCCCAATCAAACCAACCAACCAACCATTTATGGGAACGGCTTTGATAAAGCGTTAATGACAGAAAGATTTTAACCTCGGACTGGGATGTTAGAAAAGATCGTCATCGCGTCAAAGCTGTTCACAGACACAACGATAGCATCGAGGTAGATAATTACAACACATATAAGGGAGTGGGAAGAGGTGCCGACATACTGACTGCGTCACCTATGACTTCACAGAATAGCCTTCTGGTTAACCTATTCTAAAGCACATACCAAGAATCTAACGATTCGTGATATGTGTTGTATCTCAGGTACGCTTTTATTGTACCTGTTCATGTGGCAACTTGGA
>JAVTVY010033734.1:0-14956 GCA_036873755.1 Hanleya hanleyi | reverse complement strand
GAGAACAGCATGGAGAATTAAGGGCGATATTCTGTTTCCCAACTGAGGAATAATAACACAAACATACATGTATATCAGACTGGTTTATTGACGACGTAACCATTGGGTCCTCATTCACACAACCTGAATGGTTCTAGCTGAGTTTCGATCATTCCCGTAAGTGATCGTGAAGAGAAGACTCGATCTGGCCAAACGTTCGACATACGTTCTGAACACCTTGGCGAACAAAACAATGCTACTATATAGGGGAGATTGGGGTGTACAGTGGGACATGGGACACAGTAAGACAAGCCGTCTAGCTCCTATGGCAAGGACAGGAAGCACATTACATTAATATTGGCAGAAACTCATCACCCCCAAACAAGTTTTATAATGACGAAAAGTGAAAACTATCATTGGTAAAAAATTAGGGGCAACAAAATTGTTTTTGCGCAGTCAAATTAAATTGTTTGGACTGAGGATGATATTTGGTTATATCAAGTTTTTAGCGGTAATTCATTGCTGTTTGGTTATGTCTCCCCCAACTATGTTGGGGGGAGACCCCAACTATGTTGGGGGGAGACATCTAGTGTTTGTGCTGTCTGTCTGTCTGTCTGGATGGATGGATGGATGGATGTCTGTCCGTCCCCTTGCCTTGTCTGCAAGATATGTTGAGAACTACTGGACGGAATTTCACCAAACTTGGATGAAACCTTCAATGGGATAGCCCCCTCATTTGATTAGGTTTTGGTGTGTGTGCGTGCATTCTTCCGTGTCCGGTGTCCGTCCGTCCGTCCATCTACTTGTACATGTATATACAGGCCTTGTCTGCAAGATATCTTGAGAACTACTGGACGGAATTTCATCAAACTTGGATGGAAGCTTCATTGGGATAGCCCCTCATTTGGTTAGGTTCGGTGTGTGTGTGCATGCGTTCATCTGTGTCCGTCCATCCATCTACTTTTACATGTATATACAGGCCTTGTCTGCAAGATATCTGGAGAACTACTCGACTTCACTAAACTTGGATGGAAGCTTTATTGGGATAGCCCACTCATCTGATTAGGTTTTGGTTTGTGTGTGCGTTCGTCCATGTTCGGTATCCATCCGTCTGTCCATGTATTTGTACATGTATATGTATATACAGACCCTTTCTGCAAGATATCTGAAGAACTACTGGACAGAATTTCACCAAACCTCATTTGGTTAGGTTTGGGTGTGTGTGCATTTATCTATGTCCATCGTCCGTCCGTCCATCTAATTGTTCATGTATATACATGTACATACCTTGTCTACAAGATATGTGGAGAATTACTCGACGGAATTTCACCAAACTTGGATGGAAGCTTCATTTGGATAGCCCCTCGTCTGATTAGGTTTTGGTGTGTGTGTGCGAGCGTTCGTTCGTGTCCATCCGTCCGTCCATCTACTTGTACATGTATATACAGGCCTTGTCTGCGAGATATCTTGAGAACTACTGGACGGAATTTCACCAAACTTGGATGGAACCTTCAATGGGATAGTCCCCTCATTTGATTAGGTTTTGGTGTCGGTGCGTGCATTCTTCCGTGTCTGGTGTCCGTCCGTCCGTCCATCTACTTGTACATGTATATACAGGCCTTGTCTGCAAGATAATGAGAACTACTGGACGGAATTTCACCAAACTTGGATGGAAGCTTCATTGGGATAGCCCCTCATTTGGTTAGGTTCGGTGTGTGTGTGCATGCGTTCATCTGTGTCCGTCCATCCATCTACTTTTACATGTATATACAGGCCTTGTCTGCAAGATATCTGGAGAATTACTCGACTTCACTAAATTTGGATGGAAGCTTTATTGAGATAGCCCTCTCATCTGTTTAGGTTTGCTTTGTGTGTGCGTTCGTCCATGTTCGGTGTCCATCCGTCTGTCCATGTACTTGTACATGTATATGTATATACAGGCCCTTTCTGCAAGATATCTGAAGAACTACTGGACAGAATTTCACCAAACTTGGATGGAAGGTTCATTGGGATAGCCACCTCATTTGGTTAGGTTTGGGTGTGTGTGTGCATTTATCTATGTCCATCGTCCGTCCGTCCATCTAATTATTCATGTATATACATGTACAGACCTTGTCTGCAAGATATGTGGAAAATTACTCGACGGAATTTCACCAAACTTGGATGGAAGCTTCATTGGGATAGCCCCCGTCTGATTAGGTTTTGGTGTGTGTGTGCGAGCGTTCGTTCGTGTCCATCCGTCCGTTCATCTACGTGTACATGTATATACAAGCCTTGTCTGCAAGATATCTGGAGAACTACCCCATGGAATTTCGCCAAACTTGGGTGGAAGCGTCATTGCAATGGGCTCATCTGATTAGGTTTCGGTATGCATGCATGCGTTCGTCTGGGTATCTTGTCTGTCTGCCTGTCCATCTACTTATACATGTATAGATAGGCCTTGTCTGTAAGATATCTGGAGAACTACTGGACGGGATTTCCCTGAACTTGGATGGAAGCTTCATCGTGATGGCTTCTGGTAAACTTCACCATACTTGGATGGAATCTTTATTGGAATGGCCTCCGCATCTTATTATGTTTTGGTGTGCGCGCTTGTTTGGTGTTCATCCGTCTGTCTACTTGTACTTGTATAGATAAGCTTTGTCTGTAAAATACCTGAAAAAACTACTGGATGGAATTTCCCCGAACTTGGATGGCAGCTTGATCGTGATGGCCCCCTCATCTGATTAGGTTTTGGTTTGTTTGCGTGCATCCATCTGTTTCTGATGTCCAGCTTTGTTATATGTATGTACAGGACTACTCTTGTCTACAAGATAAGTGGAGAACTACTGGATGAAATTTCACCAAACTTGGATGGAAGCTTCATTGAAATGGCCTTATGATCTAATTAGTTTTTTGGTGTGAGCTAGTGCCTGCGTGGGTCCATGCAAAATGTGCTTATCTGTCTGTCCAATTTTTGTTCACTCCATATCTTGGAAACTACTGAAGGCAGATGCATGAAACTTCTATACGGTACAACATGTATACTAAAGGTGTGGCTCAGGTATGTTTTGCATCTTTCCTATAATGTGATCAGTTTCGAAATAGTTGATGCTTCACAATTACATGTATTTCACATTGGTTGGACGCTGTAGATGTCGGCAATCCACTCATCCCGACTCCTCACTGGGTTACTGCAACAATGAAAATCGCCTCTTTGTGATTAATATTTTTAGATGCGCAGCTTTGTTTAGGATACTTATTGCTACATTCCTTTTATAGCACTTTCCTTTAAATTATGTTCCCACTCAAGGCAAGGTGGGAGGTTGGGGGAGGCGTATGTTTTCCTTAAAAAAACAGCCAGCATAGGCTTCATGCCGTAGCGGCAACTCGAGGGTCAAAGCGGAACCTCTAGTTACTACTGAGAGAGGATGGACAAAGGTACAATTTAATTATATCGATTTATTATCTCAGATGTATGTATTAGTTTTTTTCGTGAAACGGAATATATCATGCTCCCGGGGCAGACTGGGACATTTTTGCCGAAGTAATCAAATGGTGAAATTTACTTTTATCCTAAAATGATAATATAGTGCATTATTTTGTTCCCTAGATAGTATAATGGCTAATCCTTTCGGATTTGATGAGGTTTACTAGCACTTTCCAAGTCAAATGCTTTCACTGGCATGAGAATTAAACAAAATATTTTTTCCCTCAAATTTTGCCTCTGGAAAATATCTTATGCAGGGGTCTAAAATTGCAACTAACTTAACCATCGCTGTTGAATCTTCTAAACTCTTATGAAACATATTAGTATATACTTGATTTAAAATGTATTTTGATTATTGTCCCACCGCATCACAGTGGATGTCCCGGTGCACCCATATCCGGGGCAAACTGGGATACTTTTTTCACTTTTTGAAAGAAAATTCTGGAGAAAAGTACAACTGATATTTCAGAATATTGTATATGATTATGTCATACTAAATATTAGTTATAACTAGAGCATAGAAGGCTGTTCTACAGGACAATAACAGAAGAGATTTTTGCAAAAAGGTGAAAAATATCCCAGTGTACCCCAATCTCCCCTACAGGTATAATTTTCCACAGCTTGAGGTCAATTAGCAAGTGTCGTCAAGTCAAAGAAAACGCGTATATAGCCAGAGTGTTTCGAGATAAGGTGATGTGTTCTTTGTGAATGCAATGTATAGCACAGATCTAATTCGAAGCTATCTGTTCCTTGTGACATATAATTCGCAATATACACAGGCCAAGTGTGATTGAGAGTTGCACCTCTGTAACTGAAAAGTAACACACCTTCTCACAACTGTATACATAATGAACGGAAATCCCCTTACAAATTCAGTTTTAATTCAGTTTCTATTCGGTAACTGAACAATGTGGGCATGTCCAACCCTGTTGAGTTCAAAGCTATTCCAGTACGTTACTGTAGAATCAAATCGCATCTACATTTATATCCAGACCACCAAGTTTGAATATACTTTGTGCATGAATCGTTCTGTTTTGATGAAGGACAGCCGACAGTCTCGATCATATAACAGGTTATAGTTCACATGGAGTAACTGCGAAAACAATAATAATGTAGCCGGCGATGGCGAAGACCTTCGACCTTCATCTTACATCAGTTGTATCCGATTGTTTAAATGGGAACGCAAGCGGTTTAGCGTCACTGTTAGGAGAATAAAAATATTCACTATTCTGAGTAAAATGTTGAAAACCGGATGAATATAACGGTTGTCGAGATATTGGAGTTTATATATTTTATATAAATCTGATGTTCAGAGTATTTATGCAAATGCGAATTTATGGTGTCACCAAGTGACAAGTAATCTATCTCAGCGTTATACAATTAATTACTCATAGCATTATGTAAATTATGTAACTTTGGTTTGAAAAATAAATTCGAGTAATTTTTTTTTTAATATACGGTTATCATAGCAACTAGATAGTTGCAATCTGCCAATGCGAGTTTGTGATGTCACCTAGTAAACTCAGGATACTCAGCTCAATTTATGCTGGTATATTCACAGAACTTTATTTAAAATCTTTCTCGGCGTTATACTATTAATTATTCATAACATCATACAAATTATGTAACTTTGGTTTGAAAAAAAAAATCACAAAAATAACGTTCCTGAAATAAAATACTTTGTTAGCAGTTGATGTGATAACCATATTTCTGAAATTACTGGTAACCATGTGGCACGATTTGCAATTAAAGGAATAGAAAACATATGGTCAAAGTATATTCCATGCGGAAGAGTAATGCCCCCAGTGTCCAAAAACCATAACGGTGATTTTTTGCGATTTTTTCCAACTGAAATAAAAACTCTGAAAGACGCGAAAAAGGCTGCAAATCGACAGGACATAGTCGCCGCCATTGTTAAATTTAGGCTGAATTAGAGCCAATCAGAAAATTCGGATTATTTTGTGCGCTCTGCGCGTGACGTCACTTGGCTCCAAGATTCTCGCTGTTAAAACAGAATAACATGCCGGTATAGTTCAGATTTCCGCAGTGTCTGAAACGACCTGAGAGTATTTATGCAGGGATTTTAATTAGAAGACAAGTTTGTGTGTTTGTACGAGTATTTCACAAATACCCTGTCAATATGTCACAATGCGTGGCGTTTGGGTGTTTCAACAGGGCTGACAGTGACAGTAGGCCGAACAATATTCCGATTGACGTCTCATTTCACCGATTTCCATTGCGTAAGCCCGACTTGCTGAAGCAGTGGGAACATAACATCAGTCGACAGGGCTTCAAACCGACGAAGAACTCAAGACTTTGTTCCGCGCACTTTTCACCAAATTGTTTTAAGGAAGATGCTTATGCAAAATATGGAATCCATCCCGAGGGAACGCAGAAAAGATTGCTGAAAGAAGACGCTGTGCCAACTGAGTTTGTGCATCGTCACGCTCACAAATCAAAACGAGTGTCAACAGTTGCCAGGTTGGAAAAGCGAGAACAGCAAAGAAAGATCGGGGAGGTATTGTGTTCAAGTTATGTATATTATTGGTGATCTAGGCCTATGGCTGTCCACAAAAAGAAACATATTTTCGTAATTGGGTGATTACCGCGGGTCCAGTTTTCAACATACATTTGAGTGGGTAGTTGTTGCTGTTTCTTAGGGTATTTGCGGGTACTTTCTGGATCAACTCTATTCGAGACGGCTGATCCTTATTCACCGATCACTGCGGGGAGTAACGAGGTGAATCTTAACAGGGGATTAGATAGCACATTGGAAGACATTTCATCATAAACTGTGGTTCAAAAACTTTTAGTATGTCAAAACGGTCCCTATTCCCTAAACCATGCTTTAATTTCATGACTTTTATCTTTGATGTTTTTTAATTGTTGACAGTTTTCTGACATGGCTCTATTCAACTCAATGTTAAGTTTCACCGTGCTGCTTCATCAAGTGTGAGGATGTGTGCTCCCTCAAATTGGAGATGTGGCATGATTTCTACACCTTAGTTAACTTTTTGTTATGCATTGGTTGACTGGGTTATGGCAAACAAAAAGACATTAGGTACCGGTAGTGAGGTGGGGGGGAGGGTAGGCTTCACGTTATTCAAAATCTCAATATCACAGGTGCTGTGACTTATTATCGGTACTAAACAGCTAAATGCATATGTCCTCCTCAAACCACCAATTTTGTGTTGATATTTTTCTGCACGCAGCATGATGTTTCTTCCTAAATTTCAGTTACTGTCAGAGTCCTCCCAGAAGGAGATAACTGTGTGTCGGGAATCTACAAGCGATAGTAGCACTACAGCAGTTCCAAAACTGGTAAATTCATTTGGAACTGTTTATTCTTTAAACTGGGTATTTTCCAATAGATTGCGATATTGAGATTTTATCCATATGTTTTAGGGGTTTGGGGGGGGGGGTTACAGTGTAATATAACCATTTCTCATAGTAAGTTATCTCTAGCATAAAGGAATTAAAATGTTTACATCATTAATCTTTCGAAGATTATTCCATTTGTTAAATGAAGCAATAATCTTCAATAGTTTTACTGTCTGGAGCTTTCTGCCTGGAAATATAAAATTTGATTATATCGTTTTTGTTGTTTTGAAGATTGGCCCCTCTAGGGCCAAGAAGAGGAAAGCTGCTGCTGAAACGGTTACTAGGGCAATGGTCGAATTGGAACACGAGAGCACAGAGGGCACGGTGTTTACCGAACCAGAGTCACATGTACACCCCCAGACACCCACATCTGTATCAAGACAGCAGGTATCTCAACCTTCAGAACAATACAGCTCATCTCATTTTGGTCAATCTGCCAGCGAGATACCAAAATTTTCTAATTTTAGTTTCTGTATAAGTAGGTTACATTTTTTTATCATACTCTTTTTGAGGCATGAGTAGTAAGTTTACTCAAATCATTTTTTTTTATCATTTTTCTGTGATAAACCACTGTTTATGCTGCCGTGAATCCCATTTCAAGCTCACAAATACTGGTATGTGTAGAGTCTCATTGTCTAATGAAGTTTTATAATTTTCTATTTCAGTCTGCTATTCCTCAGCTATCATCTCTGTATGGTACTCCGCGGCGAACAGGGAGAGATCACCCTTATGCAAATAGACCTCTGCGTTCTTGTGCCACTCAGACTACATGGAACAGCACTGTCGAGCAGGAAGTGTTCATTGATGAGTCAGAGTCAAGTTCTCCAATTCAGTCACCATCGCGCTCGAAGTTTGGTGGAGAGATAACAGATGAAGAACAACTCGCGGAATATTTGCCATCAACGGACAGCAGTGAATCAAGCAGTGCAGAGAAGTCTGGAACTTTCGACCCCTGTAAAATGAAAAAGTATATTGTGTTTGAGGAAAATCTGAAAGATCTTCACAAATTCTGTAAGGAATGTGGCAGTCCAGTCACAAAATCTTCCAAGTTCACGAGAGGTTCGATGGTCGGTTTCAAGATTTCCTGCCACAGTGGTCACTCATATGTCTGGCATTCCCAGCCTCTTGATAGGAAGCAGCCAATGGGCAATTTGCTCATTGCAGCTGCAATATTGACTAGTGGGAGCACCTATTCCAAAATAAGTGCTTTCGCTGACATGCTGAACCTCCTGTTGTTCTCGAAGACTGTGTATAATAAAGTACAAAAACAAAGCATTCTGCCAGTGATACAGGAATGTTGGGAGGAGGAAAGAAGAAAGGCTACAGAAGAAGTTAAGCGAATAGGATCTGTGGTGCTTGCGGGAGATGGGCGTTGTGACAGTCCTGGCCACACTGCCAAATATGGCTCTTACACTCTCATGCATACAGATGGGGATGGGAAATCTGGCACAAGAAAGATAGTTTCTATGAAGCTTGTACAGGTTTCAGAGGTAATTACTTTAGTAAATTTAGAAACTTCTTGTTTGGGGGAGTCATTGGTCAATGCAGATCGTGATCACTATTCAAGAGAATAGCAATTAACACAGCTCTTGTCTAAAATATACTATTGTATTAAAACTGAAATCCCTGAAAAGATGTTGGGAAGTGTTGTTTAGTTAATTGGGGGAGGGGGTGGGGGGCATTCATTTTGATTCTGATCTGTAGGCACTTCTTGAATGCTTAATTTCTAATGTAGTGCTCACAAAACATACTGTGTTTTTTTTAAACAGGTCAAGAATTCTAACCATATGGAACCAGAAGGTCTGAAGAGATGCCTAAAGGAGGTCACTGACAGTGGATTGGAAGTTGGTGTTCTGGCAACTGATCGTCACAACATGGTCACCAGCATGATGAAGAAGGACTACAAACAGGTACATTTATACAATTTACAGGTCTCCATTTTCAATGAAAATCATGACTTTTTATAGTGTTATTAAACATGTTAAACTGTGATAAAAAAATTCTGCTAGCTGTATTCAGGTTGAGTAAATACAGTGACATTGGCAGCTCAGTGTAGTGTCGTCTAAGCCTAACTCATCCTTCCTCTGTCCCCTTTTCTTTTGTTTTTAGGATAATGATCATTCTCGATCATCACCTGATCACTCTCCGAACATTTTCTCTTGGACTATTGGTCAGTCTCCTCCACATACCATGGTGACTGAAATTGCAATGGAGATTGAATTGAGTGTGTTACCACTGAAGAGTGAGAATATCAAAGTTTGACCACTAATATTCTATCACACTCTCCATTGCATTTCTAGTCTCAGATATGATGTTACTTGCCATTGTATTTCAAAAGATGATGCTATTTCATATATTTATATGGTATGCAAGATATTGTATTATTATCACTTGAAATGCAGATAAACCATCAATTTGACACCTGGCATCTTGCAAAAGGCATTGTGAAGAAGCTCACCGCCAAGGCCAAAAAGAAGGACTGTACCGACCTTGCTCCTTGGATACAGAGTATTTCAAATCATTTGTGGTGGGCATGTGCTACATGCGGAGAGGACAAACAAGTTCTGCGGTAGGTGATAGTGTGGATTTATAGGTGATACAGAAAAGAAAAATACCATTGAATCTACCTTTACTACATTTATTTTTAACAGTTTTGAATAATTTTTTCAACTTGGCTTGAAGTCATGGGAGCATCTTATCCCAGGGTGCAAAAAGCATGAACTTATGCAGTATAGAGATATTTGGGGGGGGGGGGAGGAGGGGGGCAATGCTGAGAGAGGGAGTTCACCTCCCCCACTCTCTCTCTAAAGCACTCCCAAACTTGACAACTTTTGTCTCTGCCCTGCCATTGAATTGACAGCACTTGATCACTTAATGTAGTGGAAATGTATTGCATGACAAGCACACCTAAACTAGTGGATTAGATTGTTGCAGATTATTCTTCAGAAATTAATAGGAACAGTGTGTATTTTGTGGATACTAAATATGGTTTACAAACACAAGTATCTTTCATCTTATGTCATGGTTGTCTGCTTGTTTTGAACCAGCAGTCTAGAATATACAATAATCAGATAGTGTGGGACCTCTTTGTGCCCACTTCCAGTAGTTAGAGAACTAATTAATCTTAACTACAAATGTCCAAAGTCTCATTTCACTGTTTAGCATACATTTTAAGCCAGAACTGTATCTTAAGCCTCAGAGATCAAGCTGTCTTATGTGTTCAGGGTATCTATAATCAGCTAGAGTTATGTAATAATTTCTAAAGATGGCAGATTCCCATGATCACCCCCTGGGGTGTTGATATGAACAAAATCTACAGTACACATATGTCACAGGTTGCTTTGTCTCAGCCGAGGTTGACTGGTTTGTCAAGTAGTGAGTTACAGCCAATATAAGTAGTTCATCCACAATCAATAGAAACTCGAGAATATGAGGACTTTACATAGATTTTTATCAGCATTTGTTATTTAGCTTACATAATATTTGTCACTGGTACATCTAATATAATCATTATGTAACTTTTGAGTGGACGTTTTTTGTGTATTGTGTGAGATACCGAATAAAAACAAGTTCTCATTTTAATTTCAGAGAAAAATGGCTCTCGGTGTTGCACCATGTGACCAACAACCACAAATGGTCCGGAAACAAAAAGTTCCACAAGTGTGCACATCCAACTCTCTCGACAGCTGACAAAAAAGCAACAAAATGGCTGAAACCCAAGTCTCCAGCTTTTGTTGCTTTGAAGAAAATTGTGATGAATACAAGGCTTCTCAATGCCATGAATCACCTAACAAAGTTCTGCCACACAGGCGAGCTGGAAATTTTCCACAGTATGTTGTTGAAATACTGTCAAAAGAGACAACACTTCCATTATGATGGTAACTAACATTTTGCATATATCATACCACCAAATGTTGTCTAGGCCATGTTTAAACATGGGATGTCCCATCTTACTATTTTTGGATATGGCTAACTTATAAGCCATAACTGATTAAGCAAATGACTGGATTCAGACTTCTCTCTAGATATATTGATTCAGCTCTACTTGGCTCACTGAAACAGTATCAATCCACAGTTGCCTGGCCTGTGGGATATTGAATGGTCGATGTCTACATATAATTTGTTCAATAAATTATGAAAAGTAATAAATATATATATTTTTTATAGTGTATTTCTCTTTCATCTTTGGCTCAATTAGAGACATTCCCTATAATGTCAAGCCGAGTTACTACAGTCTTCAATTATGTACCATACCCTGTCCTCTATGACATAGAATAAAAGACAAGTTGGGAATAGAACCGCTCAACACGGTCATTTCGAAACATTCTCAAAAAAAAACAAAAAACACGAAAGCCTACCTTTCCAAATGCCATTCGTTTTTTACATCCCAAGTGGACCAACCGTCGGAATATATACGCTTTGAATATCTGAACCTCCCCTAATAGGAGAGAAATTCATTCTTCGCGCCAAAACACGGCTTTTCAAGCTCTTAGCCAGCTCTCAGAATTTTAAGGACCGGGTTATACAATAATATCGGCGACGATTGGTCAAAATTATCCCCTATCCCCGCCCACTGGATTATCTGCCCCTGACTTTAGGGGATAATTTCGACCAATCGTCGCTGATAATATTGTATAGCCCGGTTCTATAAAATTCCGACCGGAAGTGTTTTTGGCCGGAAGTTTGAAAAGCCATGTTTTGGCACGAAGAATGAATTTCTCTCCTCGAGGGAGGTTTAGATATTCAAAGCGTATATATTCCAAAGGTTGGTCCACTTGGGAAGTAATAAACGAATGGCATTTGGAAAGGTAGGCTTTAGGGGGGGGGGTTTCTGAGAAGGTTTTTAAATGACCATGTTGGGTGGTTCTATTCCCAATTGTATTCTATGTCAGAGGACAGGGTATGGTGGATAATTAAAAACTGTAGTAACTCAGCTAGCATGACATTATAAGGAATGACTTCAATTGAGCCAAAGATGAAAGAGAAATACACTTAAAAAAAATATTTAAAAAAAAAATCGAGTTAAAAATAAAAAATATTATTAATTTTCATGATTTATTGAAATAAAATTATACGTAGACATCGACCATCCAATATCCCACAGTCCAGGCAACTGTGTATCAATCAGACAACCCTTCTTCTCCCTTCTGTCCGTCATACTCGTGCCCTGTATATCATATTTATGTTCAAAGTGTACATAAGCATCGTTTGGATTCCATTTTTGTACAATGTAAAGTTTGAATGATTTCTGTATTCTCTTTGATAGCAATGTCCGCGAGGCTGATGCTCGCTGCCATCGACTGGAACAACACTAGAAGGGAGCAGAAGAAAGACAAGTCCGGAAAGCCTGCTACTTCTGTTGTTTACTCCAAGAGAAGGAAGATCTATGTCTTGAAAAACCGGTATGGGAAGGCCAAATCTGACCACATGGGAGCGATTATGAAGAGAATTTATGAGGTCCACCGGGATAAAGTGCAGTTGAGGGGATTTGACCGTCCAGCCGAACTACCTCGGAATGTGGCCAAGGTGCCGAAACCAGACAAGAGAGAACTTGAAGAAAAGTTCAAATCCAGATTCCAGTAATTCGCAAACATGTGAACTGGCCATGATAGCGGTGTTTAACTTTTACAAGTGATAGTACATCTTCGCTCCGTCAGTAGTGCATGGTTGACTTCTTGGCTGCCCCCACTCCGTTGTGCAGCTCGGCGGTCAGGGGACTGGAATGGGCCATTCTCCCACTCACACCAGCGACCTAGCCCACCGGGGTGGGATATCGGCCCTTGGAGGGGTGTAGTTGTCAGTAGGAGATGGGAATGGAGCCATCTCTGACAAACTGCATCCCTTCGGGGTCGGTATTGCGACCTGGAAGTCATCATGTGACACCGTTCTTGGAGGGGGGGGGGGAGATAATCATTACTGATCAAACAAAATCCTGGCTGGGCAAAGTTAGGGTGCAGTAAAAAGATCTGGTCATATTTATTTTTCTGCATACCTAGAAGCAGGGTGCGAAATAGCCCTTTGCCCGGTTGCCCAGGGCAACCAAAATTTCCTTTGGGCAACCAACTTCTGTCCAAATTGCAATGCATTTGAATGGGTTGGTTGCCCGTGCTTGCAGACGGGCAACCAGAATTTGTTTGTCTATTTCATGCCCTGCCTAGAAGTAAGGATCAGTTGATTGAATGATGTAAATAAAGGAAGAGAAATATGGATTGCAGCACCAGCAAATAATTCCTGCTTCTACCAAGGCCCTCATTAATGTTATGCTTTAATTTAAACTTTTATTGCACTGTGTCATTCCTGCAAACTAGGGATATTGCTTGTGATTGGATGATTTTTTTTTACCCAAGAAAATTGCTCTGTGTGTACTGGACTTTAACCATGGTAACAGTGCTTTGTCTTTGAGAAAAGCTGGTGGGATGTGCCCTCCTCGGACATTTCCAGGACCATGATCCATAAGTCAAAGTGATTACCTGTGATTTCATACACTACACAGGTTAACATGGGAGAAGCTGTATTTTACTCTCCTCAAAGTCAAACAGAGATGAGTGGTAGTTTACAGGAGGGTGATCGCTCTCCTTAAAAATAGCCCAATGGGCTCCAATACCCGTCGGTTAGCAGTTATTGTCTTCACTCAACAATCCTGCATCGCATAAAATGCATTTTTAGAACATATGTAGGTTTGCAAAAATGTGATGCAGTTGGGTGGACTGGATTTCTCTCATCCTAGAAAACGTGATGTTAAATCTTAATTCTCTCTCTCTCATCTTAGAAATTCATCTTGAGCCAGGTCAGCATTTGCCAAGGCCTTAACTGATGGGAAACATTTTGTGTTGAGTTTATGGTAGAGCAGGAGCAAATTCTTAGCTCTAAATATACTCTTCTATATAAATATATCTCTTCAGCACACATCTGAACCATGGCCAGATGTATACATAGTTTAAGTTTTGAAAGCCTAGCTATATTTCTTCACGTTATATCATGAACAATAGTATTTGACCTAAAAAAAATAGGTCAATCTCATTTTACTGGGATAGGCTTCTAATCAATCACCAGTTGCATATGTAATATGAATTTGAAGACTAGCTTTAGTCCTTCAAAAATTATAGCAAATATCAGAATTTGACCTTGATAAAATGTCAAGGTCAGTCATTTTCATTAGGCTTCTGACCCTTAACCAGATACATACATGGTATGAATTACAATGCCTGGCTATAATCCTTCTTGAGATACAGACGGACAGACAGACAGACAGCGCTGACTACAATACCCTTCGGGCAAAATTTGCCCGAGGGATAAAAATGAACCACTGTTTTTAGTCTTGCTATGGAAAGCTTGTGACCGTTATCCAGGATGTCACATTTTGTGACATTTCCTTGGGAAACCTACAACTGCAGGTTACCCATCAACCAGGACCTGCTCATTGAACTATGTCCCCGGCCAAATGGCCAAAATATAGGGCAAATATAGGGATATAATGACCAAACTATAGGGATTTTACCATTCTATCTTTTTTAAATATGGATTGACGAGGACTTTTAATGTGCTGATATGCAAAAAGACCTGAGCTTCACCAGTCTGACTGGGGTGCGGCTTACTCGGGTTAGTTTTATACTATGCCTGTACTCATTACTGGGACAAGGTAGTAAAGAAGAAACAGTACAATTTAGTTTGGACACTTCCAACTCCGTCGCGTTATTTTGCAGGGTTCCCAGCCACTCGGGGAAATCAGGGAAAACAATTTGAGAAAAATAGCCAACATCAGGGAAAACTCAGGGAAATTGAGTAGGAAAGAGAGGAGTCGCATGTGGCTGCCTATGTTGACACCAGGTATGCACATTTTCCTTCTCAACACCTCTTTGAGGGCTTATCTAGCATAGCTTGAACTCTCATCAGGACAAATTCTTTCATAACTGCACGCAATGTGACTATGAATTCTGATCTACAACCGTCTCCTGGGGGGAAAATTTCTCAGGATTTTGGGAAATTAATCGGGGGGAAAAATCAGGGAATTTTGTTTCCATGAAAAGCTGGGAACCCTGATTTTGGAAGATTTAAATAAGCCAACTATTTGTGTATATGTATCGCAATAAATACAAGGTCAGAGCTGCGTGAAAGAGCATGAATAAT